>JAPDSC010152574.1:0-19041 GCA_026290005.1 Latrodectus geometricus
AGTTTCTCTAAAAATTCATTTGCCCCATAGTTCTCATAAATAATTGTATTTGGACGGATAACTTCTATTAATAAAACGCAAGCCAAATAATAATCATACTGAATGTTGAAAAATGTGTTTACATTATAGTACTCGGTATTGCTATGAAATCTCTTTCGAAAGCTTTACAGTAAATAATATCGTGTCAGCAATTCCATTTTTATTTCATGAAACAAATTTGAACTGTTTCCTGTTATCGGAGATTGTCTTTAATAGAAAAATCGGCTATAAAAAATGTAAAAGTATTTTTTATTAATACTTGTATTTATCAATGCTCTATTTATAAATCTATTTGTAAAGACAAAATCCAATAAATCTTACCTTTATAATTTTTATTGCGAAATGTATGTAATATGTTAAGGTTTATAACTCATCAAATTTTGGAGGAGTCTCCTGCAGATAGCGTTACACAAAACTACTGTTTTACAATGTAACAAACGAAAATATGTATAATATATTTTGACGGTTGTGCATAATGTAACTAGATAGGTGAAACTTGGTTATGTTTATAAGGTAAGAATTTACAATACGGTCATCCTTGGTGACTTTTTTAAAAAGTTGCCGAAAATCTCACCATTTTGCACAAGCGAGGTATAAAAATAAACAGAATATTGAAAATTATTGCCTGGTTGGTCGAAATCCCTTATCTGCGATTGGTCTGAATTAGTTGGGTTGCCAGAAAATGTTATTTATCGCCAAATGTGAAAAAATTGCGCCAAGGGTGACCGTACAGTAAATCTCAGCTGCTTAGGTAATAATAATAAATTCTTATAAAGCAAAATTAATTATACAACGCTCACCATTAAAATTATCCATTTTTTAATTATTTTGCAACATTAGTAAACTTTAAACAGGATATGAAGCAATGATGCAGATAGGTATTTCAGAATTGTATTAAAGAAAGAGGGAGAAATTTGGTGTTACTGAACTAATTCTATAAAGTATAATAGTCTTTATAAAGCAAAATATTAGCTACACCATTAAAATCTAATGGTATAATATTTTGCTTTGAATATTTAATATACACTGTGTGTGTGAATAATATATTAACATTATTTAACTTTTAATTCATTAGATGGTGTTTTTCATTCATTGTTTTTCAATGCAAATTACACATCATTTTTAAAATATCCCTTAAAATAAAACTCTTTAAAAATATCAGATTAATGCTACCATAAATGATAATTTCCAAATGAACACAACATCGGGATATTAGAATTCGACGCATATTTGGCGATATAACTGCAATAACAAGCAAATATTCATGTTTCATTAGTCACTAACACATTAAATATTATAAAAATGATGCAAAATATTTATGTTCATATAAATTTCTGGAAATCCTATTTTTCTTGAAAATTTCTATGGCACAACACTTATATAAAGTCTTCTAAATTGAATATATGTAAGCATTTTGGTGGTTTTGAAATTTCTCTCATTTCAAATTATTTTAATATGTATAATTTAATAATTTAAGCGTGAAGTATAAATTATTAAATATTGAAGTATATATGTATTATTTTCAATTTAATTCATTTTGAATGAGTCTAATATTGGAAAACAAACAAATTAAATGAAACCAATATGAAAAATAATTGTTAGTAAATTGATGCTCTTTTATAAGTGTCTTATCATAATTTTTATTATATTACTGTATCATATACATATGACTACAAATAATGTTTAGAAAATCCCCAATTCAGGAAGTCTTTATAAAAGATAATATACATAACGATATATTGCACGATAAGTATTAAATATCACACGGGTTAATAGTATATATATATATAGATGTGTCATTAACTTTCGCAATATATAATATTGAATAAAATACCTTATATAAGATCTACTATTAGTGACGTTCTATTATCAAAAGACGTAATATAATGCCTAAATATCTTATGACTACATTGTGTGAGATGATTTCTCTAGGTACTAATAAATCAAAATGTTCACTTTATCTTCCGCAACAATCAAAAACCAACAAAAGAACAGTTGCCATATTAAAACGACAAGAAAACAGAGTCAGCACACCTAATGCTATAGTTTATTCAGTTGAAGAAAATACGTAACTGTTTGTGTTTACAGGCGCATTATAATCTTTACACTAATCGAAGCCGCTCTATTGGTGCAAAAGTCTACATCTCTGAAAGCATTTTTATGTTCAAAAAGTTTTATTCCATATTATAAAAGTATTAGTAAGTTTTATTTGAAAAAAAAATTGGGGGATTTTTAAAATCAGAAACATTACCTATTAGTGTTAATTCAAATATTTTTTTTATTTCTAATGGCGGGCACCCTTGAGCAAGTAAGTACATTAGCCCATTTGCCACAACAAAGTCGTAAACTGCTACTCATTTTATCAATACCCGATGGGCACCTGTGAACCAAGTCACGGAGGTACGATTATCATCGCCCACGCCACACCACCACAAACCTGTTTATAGGGCAGGCCACATTCATCCATCATCTGAGGAAAGGACAAGAAACACCGAAAAAGTACATCCATGCCCGAATCGGGATTCGAAACCAGGTCCTCCCCATTCGCAGTTAGTTACGCTAATCACTAGACAGGTTGGACGGCTTAATTCAAATATGAAATCTATATTTAAATGCATGCTTAGAAACTAAGGAATACATTAAATGAAGTTAGAAAAAATGAAGAAAAATTCATATTGACATACTCTCTCTCTTTTGCATTAATTTCTCATTTTTTTTATAGTTTTTGTATACTTTTGGAAATCACTACTTCATGTTTTATTTTAAAAATATTTTTGTGAGCGTCGCTGTAAACTAAAAATATTACATTTTGGCGATACTGCATAAAAAGTTTCTTGTGTAAATACACGCTTGCAAAATAAGGAATGTATTTGTAGAAATTATAAAAAATAGAGCAAAGAAAGATATATCTTGATATTTTGCCACTTTTTATACTACATTAAACTAGAATACAAATAATCTAAATTTATTTGAGAAGATAAGCAATTGGCTCATGAAATTTTTAAGTGCTAACACAGAACACAAACCTGAATAGATAAGATTGTCTTCCATTTTCAAGAATTTTTTTTCTAACAAAAAATGAGAAAGGTATTTTACAAAGCACTACGATAATATACAATACATTCAAAATGTGTTTTAAATCTATTTATTAGCTTACTTATCCATATATTAATTAATGATATAATAATTTGAGAAAAATTGAGATTTTATAAAAATTTATATTTTTATAAAATTTTATAAAAAAAAATGATAATTCTGCTGACATTTCTTATAAATTGGGTTAAAAAAAATTTCTTTCTTAAATTTTGAATAATTTTACACGCAAATACTGTGGTGAATAAAAAAATATAAATGAAATAAAATAAAAAAACTTCATAAGCTAATTTAACTGTAAATACGTTCTTTAAAAGCTCTAGTTGGTTGGTTGGTTGGGTTTTGTGGCGCAAGGTCCAAAGAGGACAAGCTGCGCCAATTAAAAGCTCTAGAGTGAATCTTAATTTTATTAGAAATCATAAAATGAATAAATTGACCGCTTAACATAGTTTTAAATCATATAAACATTCTTCAAGTAAATCCTTTATGAAGGTCGTTTTACAAAAACAGTGCCACAATTTTAAAATTTAAATTTTACAACCATACCACGTGTTACAACAGCTTCCATGTCACAAGGAAGAAAACTCAGGAAATTCCTTAGCAGTCACTTGAGAAAACAGAAGCTCATATTCGTTGCTTAGCAATGGTTAAGATCGAACTTGATACCTTCAGTTCGGAAAAGCCCGGTCCTACCTCTAGGACTTGATGATTGCATAATTGGTTGCTTCTGACAAGACTACATATTTCCAAATTGAATTTTTAAGCATTTGACCCAATCAAATGTTTAAAAAGGATTTTCATACCCCATAGTAAATAGTTCAACAAATTGTTAAATTTGTTAAACTTTTACAACAACCACTGTGTTTTGTCTTTTTGACAGACTTTTCCTAGACAGTGAGCTATAAAGACGTGTCACAAAGGAGGAAACCCAGAAAACAATCTTTGACTATTGGTGAGCTTTAGACATCAAAAGTTAAATATGTTAATATTAGGTTGGGGAAAAAGAAATCCATTATTTTTACGTGAACTTTATGTAACTTCTTTTGGATTCGCTTTGTAAAAAGGTTTAAAACAGCTTTCAAGTAGATTTTTAGGTCTTGCGCGTTACGACTGTTTACATGCGGTTGACTTCGATCATTTTTGACATTTTATAGACATTTTCGACGATGCTGTATCCACATGCTAGGTGCATCTCTATCATCAAAAATATCCGAACGGAATCGACGAAACAAAAATTGTACGTAACTAGTTGTTACAGTCTTATATAGGACGATAAACACCTTTCACAATTTCAGCCACCTGGCTAGCCTTTTCGCCGTTACAAGAGAAAAACGAAAATGTATCAAATTTTCTGTTTGCTGTCTTCCATTTTTAAAACCTTGTACTCGTAACTGAATTAATCAAACAAAAAATCCGCAAGAGAATATTTTAGTGTCAAATGTCACCTTTCCAACGAGCATAAATCTGAAATTGTTTGATTGATACCTCCCGAGATATTGATCACTACAGACGTCTACCGAAAAAATAATGGATTACTTTTTTCCCCAACCTAATATAAGGAAAATTTCCTTTTTTTTAATATAAAAATATAAAATTTTATAATTCATACATAGAAGAGAAAATAATTGAGTTTAAAACAGAAATTTTTATTTAATTAAACTAGTTTAACCTTTGGAAAAAACTTGAAGAAATATACAAAATGATTCTCACATTTAGCTTGTATCCTGTAAAAATATGAAATTTATTGCTTGAATCCTACCAGCTAAAATTGTTAATCCAGTTATAAACCACATTAACCAGTTCGTTTGAGAACAGTTGAGAGTTAACTACTTTAGGTTACAATAAAAAATAACATTTAGGTCATTCGAATATAATTTTTGGTAGACTTCAGTTAGCAGTTATTTTCCTAAATATCATTTCTTAAACACTAAAAATTTATTTTTAAAGCAATGAAATTGTTAAGTAGCACAGATTTCATCTATTAAAGGCTTTCAAAAGTATTACAGAAATGAGTTAGGTAATATAAAGAATTAAAAGAAAATATATTTTCCTTTATGATATATTAGTTTGGGGAAAAAGTTATCCATTATTTTTTCGGTAGACATCTGTAATGATCGCTATCTCGTAAGGTATCTATCAAACAAATTTATGCTCATTGGAATGGTGACATTTGACACTAAAATATTCTCTTGCGGTTTTTTGTTTGATTAATTCAGTTCAGTTACGAATTTTCACGAATTGAGCTCTTTCAATTGATTAAATAAAAAAAATCAACTCAAAAACCAAAATTTGAATGACAAAATTTTTGAATATTTACAATTACCGAAAATTTTTTAGAGGGACGACATTTAAAAAATTTAAATAAATAAAATATTTTTTTAAAGATTTTTATTTTTAGATTTTTTTAAAGATTTTTACAAAGCATTTTTATGAGTTTTATAGTTTTCATTTTTATGATTTATTTTTATAATATTTTGTTTATTCACCAATTTTGACTTAATTTTATTCAACCATTCGAGCAGGTCAGTGAATTCTATGTTATTAACTTTTTCATAACAAAGCTTTCTTCTTCTTCTTCTGCTATGAATTTAAGAAAGCTTGATGAAAATTATAAAAATTTGAAAACAAGTATTATTTTAAATAGTGGAAATATTAAAGTTTGTGAAAAACTAACTTCAATCGAATTATCAAATATTCTTAAAGCCTTTGTGATTGTACTATACTATTCAAACAAGGATAATATAAAGAAAAACAGTTAAATCCACCAGTACAGAAAATTATGCAAACTTAGTATAGGAAATTCTTATTGAAAATAAAAATTAAACAGGCCAAACATGCTAGAAATATACAAATGCATTTATCTGTAGTTTTGTAGAAGTTAAAATTTAAAAATGCAAATATATTGGTAAATTTTAGGTGAAAAAGTAAACTTTTGATAGATCTGAAGATAGTGCAGTTTCTAATCCTATATATATAATGGGAATCCATAAAATATATATCTTACATAATTTGATATATAAAATATTTCATGAAATATATATTAAAGTTGCTATTAAGATTGAGGCATTTATTCATAGAATATCTCATGTATTATAAAGTTTTATGATTTGAAGGTTGAAGTCGATTTTCTTTTTCCTATAGAAAAGCGTTCATTTTTACAAATATAGTTATCGAGTTATTAACTGTAGTAACTGTAGAGTTATTAACAGTATATCGAGTTATTAACTGTAGAAAATTTTATTCCAATAAGATTATCAGTTATTTATTGTTTGCGTTGACTATTTCACGAAAAGAGGGATTGGGTCTTAGGTCACAGGCGTCTAAATAATCTGATGCAACACATCAAAATATCTTAAATTGATGCTTATACAGAAAGAAAATATTAACCATGTTGACTTAAAGATGAAGATTACGATCAAAATTATCAGTATGTTGATCTAAAAAAATATGGTATAGACCGGGGATGGCCAAACTTTTGGGATCCATGGTCTACTCCACATTTAAAAAATCGAAGGCGGTCTACAAATGGCAGAAATAACGTATATGTTTATATATTTATTTTTGGTAACAGAAAAAATGGTATATTATGTAATTTAAAATAAAAAAAAATAATAAAAAAAAAACTTCGTATTTACAAAATAAAAATTTACTGATGAAAATAATTAATTTGTGGCTGATACGAGCTTATTGCAATGCTTTAACACGAAATTATATGTTCATCTGTTAAACGCGACCGATGTTTAGTTTTTATGGCGTTCATGGTTGAAAAAGCAGATTCTCAAAGATACTTCAATCCTAAGTATGATTTCAAATACAAAATCAATTTGTAAATATTTGGAAACGTTTCCTCAGAAATTAATTTCCAAAAATCAGTATCGCTAGACGCTCTGGATTTAAAAAATATATCGCATCTTAATTTAATAATTTCTTCCTAGACCGTGACTAAAGTGGTATCTATTAAATGTTTTATTTTTTCAAATACTCCATCAATGTTGACATTTTCATTAAATGGAAATATCATAAAATTGAGTATTTCTCCCAACCTAAATAAGTCAGTGAATCTTCTTTCAAATTCTTCAAACAAAACATCTAAGTGTTCAGCGAAATCTTCGAAGTCTCGGTTTGGATTATGGATGCACTCTTCCTCCATGTTTTTTAACTTTCTCAATTCATGTTTTCTCATTCGAGACGCATACCTTTTTATCGTTTCTTTGAAAGTTTTAATCGCACTTATCATGTCTATGAAACATTTATTCTTTCCTTGTAGGTTTAAGTTTAAGTCGTTGAGTTTTGCAGTTATATCGCAAAGAAAAGCTAGTTTCATGAGCCATTTCCCATCTTCCAATTCAGTAATGTGCTCTCCTTTTATTTGTAGAAAATTTCTTATTTCTAGTAACAGAATACGAAATCTTTTTAAAAAAGCACCATGGCTTAGGCATCTCACGTCTGTGTGCTATAAAAGATCTCCGTACTCTGATTCAGTTTCTTCCAAAAGCGCCCGAAATTGTCGTCTCTGAAGACTTCTTGAACGAATTGAATTGACGATTTTAAAAGCAATTTGCATTATATCATTAGACTTTAGTGTTTTTGAACACAATGCCTGTTGATGGATAATGCAATGATAGCTGGTAAAACTGGGAATTTCCTCATCAGTATTGCATAAGGCAATAAAACCAGTTCGGTTCCCGACCATTTCCATCTGTTGTAATAGAGACCAATTTATATATTGGAAAGTCTGTCTTATCAATAAAGTTTTAAAAAGAATTGTAGATATCTTGTCCCCTCGTTTGTCCTTTCAATGGAATTATAGTTAATAATTCTTCTTTTGAAGTCATATCTTCGAAAACCATTCTCACAAAAAGGCATAACTGTGCAATGTCACTAATATCTGTGGATTCATCAAATTGAAGTGATAGGAACTTACAAGCTTTTAAATCGTCATTTAATTAATTTTCCAAATTATTATTCATAGCTTCAGTCCGTCGCATCACAGTGTTACGGGACAAAGAAATATTATTTATTGACGATATTATTTCAGATTTGTTTTTAAAATCGTTGAAAAGCACTTCTCCCGCTTTAATGAAAGCTTCTTTTATCAATTCTCCATCTTCGAATGGATGTTTCGCTTTATCAAAACTTCTGTAATTTTAAGCGACGCCAATGTTACTGCTTTAGCTTTGGTGCTTGGTTTCGTAAATACCGATAACTGTAAATGTAAATTCGACTTTAATTCATGCACTTTAACTTTTCGAAGTTCACTGCCGATTGGAAAGTCTGTAGCATATTTTAAGTGCATGATTTTAAAATGTCTTTCGACGTTTGCTTTTTTTGGTAATGCCACACTTGAGTTACATATGAGACAAACACATTTCTCCTTCCTCATAAAAAAAAGAAATCATCTTCCCACTCATTGTGATAATGATATGTTTTACTTCTCTTAGCACTGGTGCTTGCTGAGTCATTTTGGACGGGTTTTTGAAAAACAAATTCAACAGTTTCGAACAACTGTTCGAAACTGTTGAATTTGAATCAATCAGTCCTTAAAATTGAATCAATCAGTCCTTAAAATATCTTAAAAATTAAAAGCTAAGCCAAATTATAATCTAAAATGATATTTTTTTCGCTTACTTTGAACAAATTTGTTTACTATAAAATCATCTATGAAAAAATACTAGTGTTTTTAATTAGTGAAATTTTTAAATTGAACTTAATTTCACACATATTTTTAAAAATTATGATTTTTTATTTACAAATTATTAAATTTATTATTTTGTCAAAATATTTGAGTACAATTTGCTGCAGCCATTCAAAAAATTAAAATACAATTTTTTTTTTCTTATATATTATGAAAACATATATTATTGAATATGTTTTCGTATACATTTTTGTTTTCAAATCTATATATAATCAAAGTGAATTTTGTTTCATATATTTGGTTTTTTTATTTGGCTATCCGGAAGCGGAGAGCTGAACTGTTCACAACTAATGTAATGCATTTGGAAACTGTTTGGGGAGTATAATGAATATATCCTCTGTATAATACGGATATGAATACAGTTCACCATGTACTGAAGGACTTTTCGTATAAAGTGGACTGCATTTATGTATCGCAAAGGAGAAAACCCGGAAGACTACCAAACACTCGCCTTCATACCTATGCTTGCAACACCGATCTCCTATTGCTAAACATGGGGTGATTATTGGACCAACCAATCCGAAAATAGTGATCTTACCATTAGGCCATGTTGTACCTTGGTTTATTCCTTTATTTGAAAGGAGCTTTTAGAGTGAAAATTCCTGATCATCTACAGTAAGAATGAGCAAGAAGTTTTTGGTTATTAATATCGACTATTTGAGACATTGACCATTTGAGACACTATGCAGACCTATTAAGACGCTTTCTAAAATATGATTATGATCAATGGACGTATGAAAACAAGTTTTAATAACTAAGATTTAATAAAATATAAATAAATTCAATTTTATTAACTTATTTGTGAAAAAAAATCATTTTATCCCTGATAACAATAAGTTTCTCTTGGTCTGGCCTCTGCCTGGAGAACGTCTCCTACCAGAATGCATTGAGCCAACAGTCAAGTACGGCGGAGGTGGAATTATATGGTCTGGGGGTGTTTCTCCTGGTATGGACTGGGACCCTTGGCCCCTATTCATGGTAAGCTCAACGCCGATGCCTACTGCACCATTTTGGATGACAATGTGCTTCCTACATTGTGGCAGATTTATGGGTTGGACCCCTGTTACTTTCAGGACGACAATGCCAGTTGTCATATTTCAAAGTTAACCAAGGCTAGGTATGGTGCTATTGGAGTTAATTTAATGGGCTGGCCTGCCCAGAGCCTAGACTTGAATCCTATCAAGAACCTCTGGGACGAGTTGGATCACCGAATTAAGGGGTGCACTACCCGTCCAAAATCGATGAAGGAACTTGTATGTCTACTCCAAGCCGAGTGGAAGATAATACAATTAGTTGTAATACAAAGACTAATGGAAAGTATGCCCCGGAGGGTTGACGCTGTAATTGGCTCTCGAGAAGGCTCTAACAACTATTGACTTTGAATGATGTTAGTTTTTCTTTTCTATCACAAGTGTCCAAATACTTATTGGCAGACAGTGTATTTGCATACAGAGTAAAAACTGAACACAAATAAACAGTTTATGAATTTGAACTTCGATCATGTGACGAAGTCTTCATCTGAGCTTGCATACACCTCTTCATGTGGACTGGGACCAAAGAGGATTGTTGATATTGGTGGAATATTTGGTGGGCTTTTTATCATGAGTTTTTCTGCTGGATCAGTTAATGAACCTATTTTTTTTCTAGAAAGAAACGTGTTCTCTTATCAGACTTTCGTTATCTCAAAGCAGCTAAGAAAAAACTATTTTATTCACTTAAATAATAAAACTCCGCTCTTTTTGGTGTTAAAAGCCATGCTTCAAACCCACCCTAGTTATCACCGGAAGAAGTGTTTTGTGTTTTTGCTTAGTGCAGATATGTCTGCCAGGATAGATGTTTGGATATTTTCATGCTTCTTTCTTTGTGATATGTGAATGGTGCTTATAATATATGAGAAGGCCTTCAAGAAGTCGTGGGTGTTAACGTTTGGCTTTTCACTATGCGATTCCTTTATGTATCAATGTTTTTTAAAAGAAAAAAAATAAGAACATTTGAACACATTCAGGATTTTTCAAGCAAAATATTAAATTAGTTTTACTGAACATATTAGGTTGGGGAAAAAGAAATCCATTATTTTTACGTGAACTTCTTGTAACTTCTTTCAGATTCGCTTTGTAAAAAGGTTTTAAACAGTTTTCATGTAGATTTTTAGGTCTTGTGCGAAGTTACGACTGCTGACATGCTATCAAGTTTGATAATTTTTGATATTTTATAGACATTCTGATGTTGTATCCATGCGAGGTGCATCTTTAGCATCCAAATACCCAAACGGAATCGACGAAACAAAAATTGTACGTAACTGGTTGTTACAGTCTTATATAGGACGATAAACACCTTTCACAATTTTAGCCACCCGGCTACCTTTTTCACCGTTACAAGAGAAAAACGAAAATGTATCGAATTTTCTGTTTGTTGTCTTCCATTCTTAAAACCTTGTACACGTAACTGAATTAATCAAACAAAAAACCGCAAGAGGATATTTTAGTGTCAAATGTCAACTTTCCAACGAGCATAAATCTGAAATTGTTTAATAGATACCTCACGAGATAGCGATCACTACAGACGTCTACCGGAAAAATAATGGATAACTTTTTCCCCAACCTAATATTAACCCAAAATATATTAAACTAATTTTTAAATGAAATATTTCATATTTAGCTTCAATTAAAAATATTATAAATTATATTTTAAAAGACCAAATTAATCATTATTTTAAAGGAATATTCGGAAAATGTAAACTAACAAAAAATATTCATCAAATATGATTTTTATCTTGAATTTTTAAAATTAAGTTCATTATTACAAATAAAAATATTAAAAAACAAATTACCTAGTTGCTGTGTCTACCATCAATAACAATGTAAAAAGGACTGGTGTTTCCTCCATCATGAAACGAACGTCACAAATGGGAAACAAGCAGTATTTATATATCGGAAAAACTGGCTTTTATACTTAAAACTGGCACGACAAAAAAAACATCCATCAAATACAAAATCATGGCTCAAGTGGGGATACTTTTCTTCTGGGTAAAGTATTACTTCTGAAACAATATAGCGCTTGATTTCTACTTTTTATTATTCAATAGAATGCAGCTTTTCTGGTTCAGGAGAAATGGATTCGCTATGCGAATAAACAGCTTTTCTTACAAGATTTATCATAATCTATTGTATTTTTTGCAAATTCATTCAAATAATCGCTTATATCACTCTGATTCAAATAAAAACTGACATTCTATTAATAATAATAAAAAAGTTGCTGACACAAATAGTCGAATCATTTGTCTATAAAATTAGATAAAAGCTACTTAATCACTCTCTTAAATGATCACTATGTATAAAATCTCTTTTTACATGTGTTAGTTCCTTTTTAAAAACATGCAATCACGATGATTAATATCTGTGTCCATACGTCAAGGACAGATACTTTAAATGATAAATAATATAAAAAGAAACCATGTGTGTGTGAAACAGAAGTAATAATAAAGCTGATTTTTGCAGAAGAGCTTTTATGTTATATATAAATTCGTGTTATTTGATTAGCATATCATGAAAATTTGACTTTATAGTAAGAAGAAATAAGGATTCAAATTATATCCCACGTATAATTCATAAATAAAGTCTTCTTTAAACACTTATGAATTAAATGACGTTTTGAAAATAATATCACAAATAAATATATTTATATAATAGCTTAAAGCAATGAGAGAAAATGTTGGGTAGTATTTTTAAGTAAGAGTTCTTGAGCATTTTTAAGAAAATATCATTAATTATTAATTTTAACAAGTTCACTTTTGCTCATATAAAGATAAGAAAGTAAGCAAATTATCAAAATTTTAAAATAAGACAAAGAAACTAACTAGCGAAAGCAATTATTAAAATAAAAGTTTAAATTCAGAATAGGATAGTGATAATTGTGTAAGACAATAGAAATGTTGATTATATACTGTATTTTCCTGTATATAATCCGCGGATTATGTATCAAAAAAAAAGTTACGAATTTCGTTGTGCGTATTATACACTTCTATGAATCATCTGATAAAAAAAAACATTCTCCATCAGAAAAATTTACAAGAAAGTTTGAAAGAAATGCCGTTTATGTTTCATAAGAAAAATAGCAGGTGGCACCACGAACAGCTGACTTATTTCAGCTATAGTCGGCTTTGCCCAATCATGTTCAAGAACGAATTCAGTTCCTCGGAAAGATATTACAGTAGCAATTCGCTAACATCATTTCGAATTTCGTCTTGACGTGAGCCATTTCTTTCAGTAAATATTTAAATTCTTGTATCATCTTATGGAAGCGAAAAAGTTTAAGTTACATAGCAGATTTTTTATTGAAAGCTATAGGAAAGGCAAATAAAATAAATAGCGACAAACGTATTAAATATAAAGTAAAAATCAAAGCATGCGTTTTTCACTTTTCATTTACAAAAGATATGGTACTAAAGAAAAGTGTATTGAATGTGCAGTTCGAAAATAATCCATTTATTTCATTTAATTATTAGTAAAACAAATATATTTTATCTTTAAGCTATGTTTAACGTTTCGTTTTAAAAGTTATTGGAAACTAAAAATAGATTACTAGAATATTTTTGGAATTATCGCTCTTGATCGATCTCGTGCTTTTATCTCGGTTTATCGCTATTTGCGATGAGATGATTCCAAACATATCTTTTTCAT
Source organism: Latrodectus geometricus (assembly GCA_026290005.1). NCBI lineage: Eukaryota > Metazoa > Arthropoda > Arachnida > Araneae > Theridiidae > Latrodectus > Latrodectus geometricus. The sequence goes on from JAPDSC010152574.1 coordinate 13,507, forward strand.
AAAAAAAATGGTTTTTTTTCTGTTCAATGTTTTTTTAATTATGCTGAGTATTTTTATTTTATATGTATGCATATATTGACGGAACATTTACTAGATGTAAAAAGATTAATAGGGACTTAAATTACATTCTAGGAATATTTATCAACCAACAATCAATGTTCAATACAGTATTTTCAAAAATATTGAATGTAGATATTTTATTCTAAGGTTGTGTAGGCAAGAACTTGTTCTTTAACAAAATTTGTTTGTCTGAATATGTATACATGCATGAAAAAGCAATAAAAAAAACTTCACGATCATGCTGATACAATGTATATCATCATTCTAATGAGGAATAAGTTCCATTTTTGTTGAAGGAAAACTGTAGAACAGTTATAAGATTCTTTAAAGCATCCCATATAGTTTTAAGTGAAATTTAGATCAGGGGAACATGTTGATCAGAATATGAGACGCGCATCTTATACATTAAATCAAAGTTGTAGTAACTATGTACAATGACAATTATAAAACGAAACTCTCCACCCCCACCCCCACCCCATCAGGTGTTGACCTTGTCATTAGACTGTTTTTTAAATTTATAAGTCATTTGTCAGCCTGCAGAGTCATCTGTCTGTAAACTGAGATAACGAATATAGATCTTAAACTCTAAACGTCATGTGACTTGTTGCTGATATTGTTTTATTTTATTTTACAGAAATTTTCAAACAAATTGAGTGATTCTAGTCAACTATTCATTATTATTCTTTTTTACTCATTATCAATTATGAATTTTATGTCTTGAAATTTAGACACTAGATTGTAAGTTTAGACCGAGATATAATCGTTAATCTTTGTTTAAGGTCCCCTACTCTGCCAACTTGGCGATAAATGCACCAAGTGTGGTAAACCGGACGTTTTTATCCCTAATGAGCTCTTTATGGCAATCTTCGGAGGAAATAATTTGAAGCGCTTTTTCGCGCATGCTCAGTAATTGGTTTTTTTTTTTTTTTTTTTTTTTTTTTTTTTTTTTTTTTTTTTTTAAAGCATTTTCATAGGTCGTTAATTAGTTTCAGTTTGAAAAATCGATCATTTTCATTGGTTGCTAATTGCTTTTGAAAATCGTTAAAAATCGTATTCCATTATCGCCATGGCAACAGCGTTTTTGAAAACGCGCCAAGTACGGCACCCACAGCACACTTTCGCCAAGTTGGCAGAGTAGGGGACTTAAAGCGCATTTTCACCGGTATAGTATTTTGACTAATTGCAATAAATGTTATGAAATATTATACGATAATGACTTAAGATGTAGCTAAAGTACCAGCTTCTAAGTTTGATAATAGGATTAACTGCATTTTACTTTATATTAAAACTTTGAGATGCGATAAATTACAGATTTTTTTTTAATATATTCGTTTTTTAAATAAATTTATACAATTTATATTTAAAAAACGAATTTTACTTTTAAATTTGATGAGTAAGCAAATGCCAAAAAAATTATCACCTGGTTTTTCCTTTATGATAATAACAAGAATTCGCAATTTCCAGACATTGTCTCATCATTGTTGAAAACTTTTTTTGTTTATAATTAACCAAATCAACATCGTCATTCTTTTCAATTGTTGAGTTACTTCATTAATCATCTTTTCACCAGAGTTCTAAGATGATGTATGAAAAAAGACAATTTTAGTAAAAATAAACATCAATGTTAAAGAATTAGATTGAGAAATTATTTATTTTATTTTGACCTTATACGTGAAAAAAAAAAACAGCTGCGCTGTTAGTAGTGTTTCTCTTTTGTCGAATTTCAAGGTTAAAGATCTACATCTGCAATGTAATCATTTTTGAAAAACTCATTTTCTTTATTTGTTTTCAGAACAAACTTAAATTTCTTATTATTAACTAGAAATCATTAAAACTGCGAAAATTATTTAAAATAACAAAATTCCAAGACAGATTCTCCGAATAACAGACAAGAAATTTTATTATTGGTCGATTCATTCAAATAATTATTTATAAAAATAGCATTACACAGCAAGAAAATATCTTAACAAATCGAAAACATCTATATAAATTTCATGAAAGAAAATATCCTCAGTAATACTGTATATCCCCTTTATCTTATATGTCGCAAAAATATAAATAATGTGTTTTTATTAGTTTGTGTAATATCAGGTCACATATATTTTTGTACAATAGTATAAAATTAAGAATCCAATCTATCTCTTTAAAAAAATGGAGAAATGTGTTGTAATACAATTCATCTAAAGTAAAATGTAAAATTTTTGTTGTTATCATCATAATGTACGAAACTATTTGTAGAGCTCAGTGACTGAGATTTACTATACGGTCACTCTTAGCGCAATCTTTCATCATTTGGCGATAAATAACATTTCTTGGCAACCCAACCCATACCGATCAATCGCAGATGAGGGATTCTAACCAATCAAGCAATATTTTTCAATATTCTGCTTATTTTTAGACCTCGCGTGTGCAAAATGGCGAGATTTTTGGTGACGTTTTCAAAAAGTAGCCAAGTGTGACCATACCGTAAATCTTAGCCAGCTCAACTCTCCGGTAAGAATTTCATCACCCCCTAAGATTGTACGTCTTTAGTTTCCTACCAAAAATTTTCAGTCTCCTCAAAACCTCTTCTGCTTGATTTCTCTATTTAACTTATGGTGTTCCTCTTAGATCTAGATCAGGTTGACTAGCTAGATTCTTTTTGTTGTTCTTCTATTTCCTAATATGACCTAACTACTGATTTTCATTATTTCCGCGAATTCTGATTCCATGTTAATTTTGATTTCTCTTTTCTATTTTTTCATATACGGTTCCGAAAACCTTTCTCAAATGTTTCTCTCTTATTCTCAGAAAATTTTTCATCCTATACTGTTATAAATCATATCCCAGAACCACACAAAATAATGTTCCTTTCTAATAATGACTCTGCGTATAAGAATCTTTAAGTTTATATTTAAGTATATAGAGATACTATTTTGTAATACCATTTCCTGTTATCATCCATATGATTCTTTTGATAATAATTTCATTTTGATCATTGATTTTGAAAATATATTAGGAAAAACATTATTTCGACTTTATATAGTTAAATATTTAAGCAACTTATAAATGATAAATAGATACTCAAACTTAATTAGGGCAACATTCTTAACCTTATATCAAAAGAAAGCACGATTTAATTCTTTTTGAAATCATTCATTCGTATAATCATGCCACATAAACTCTTAAGCCTTCACCTAAAAACCAGGTATGATGTATCTTTAGTAAATGTAAAGCAATTTGGAAATTGCGAATTCTTGTTATCATCATAAAGGAAAAACCAGGTGATAATTTTCCTGGCATTCGCTTACTCATGCAAATTTAAAAATGAAATTGGCATTGTATAAATATCTTTAAAAATATATTATAAAAAATCTATAATTTATCTCAGAGTTTTAATACAAAGTAAAAAGTAAATCGTATTATCAAGCTTAGAAACTTTACCTATGTTATTCAGGAGACCAGATAATTTTAATAAACAAAAATGCTATTTAGTTAATGTAAAGCATTGAAGTAGGAGAAATTACAAAGCTTATTTGAATAACAAAGTTATAATATTTTTAAGATGAGGATATCTATAAACAATTTAGTTTAATATTCCTACTGATTCTTCCACCAAATTTTAAGGACCAAATGCCTAGTTTGCTGATTATATTAACATACAATAGTTGTAAACTATGAACAAATTAGAATCTGGGTTAATAAACTAAATCAGCTAAGTATATCGTGTTTCTTGACCCCAAATTCATTCACAATCTCAGTTCGTGTTTATTGAGAATGCGCAAAAAAATTTTGTTTCGTGATTGCCTTTCTTGAAAGTTGGAGTACTTTCAAAATCACGTTCCATTCACCAAGGAGCGTATCGTAAATACAAGGCTGCAAGACTACGTGTTCTTGTTATTTCTAATGTGATATCTTGTAGAAGATAATTAATAACTAGAAACAAGAGTGCAAGTTTTGATGTCATGTTTCCAACAGCTATTGTAGGATATAATGTGGTTACCGGGACTAAATATGTACCTAGAGTCTAGAAATCTGGTCTAGTTATAAAATGAAAAGACAGAAACTAACATAATGAAAATAAAAGAACACACATTAGATATTTTTCTACATGATATAGCAAGGTAAGCAAAAACCAAAGAAACAAAAAAAAATCACTGTATTTTCAATTGATGTTTAAAATTCAACGCGAAATTATGTGTTCTACAGATTAACACATAAAAGTGTACAAATTACAAAATAATTTAACTTCTCAAAACGATGTTTTCCAACACGAAATGAAGTTGACTAATAGAATAGCTACAAACAAATTCAATGAGGTGTATAACGTATGACCACCCCCCTTTTTTTTTAATTAAGAAGTAACTATGTTTTGAAATAAGGACTCTTTAGCCGCATTCTAATGCAATTTCGAACTGTGACGTATAGTAAAAGGCAAAAACGAATTCTTTGAAGATGGAAAAAGTAAATTTCTTAGAATCGAAAAAAATAATGAATAGCTTTTTTTTAAGGTATTCCTTATATTATATACACGTTTGCACTTTATTTGGGAATGTAGAAAGAAAAAGGGTCCTTGACTGTAAGTATTTTTTTTCTCTCTACTTTCAACCGTAACGTATAGATGGCAGATTTTAAAACGGGGAAAAAAACTTTGCTTCTTTCTTGAAGCAAGATTTCCGAGCAAAACTGTACCTTGTTTAAATTAATCATCATGTCGTGGCAAAAGCAAGTTTACAGGGGTTAAATTCAGCATTAATTATGTTTTAAATTAATTACAACCCATACTGTTAAAATTTCTAAAGGAAATATAGTTGTTAAATCAATCAGAGACTGATATCTCCTGAAATCAGTAATGATAATAATAATTTAAATTTCACCTAATTCCGTGCAACTGTTCTCACTTCAATCCTCGACAAAATTTTGGCGGACAAACAAAGTAAGGATTTTATCTATTTAATGTATTGCCATGGCTTTTTTTCTCTTTCTTTTGTTTTGAAATTCAGCTTCTCAAAGAAACCATAAGATTCGCTTGTTTAAAATTTAATCGAAATATATGTCTTTACGAAGTAATCTTTAAAGTTTGCTTATTTTAAGAGTTAATTCTTAATTATTTTCTGTTATCTCTCTAGTTTTCGTAATTTTAGCTTTTTGGATTTTTAATTTGTGGGACTTTTTTAAAATGAACATTAGAAAAAAAACGTGTAATGAAATAAGTGAAAAGGAAAAAAACTACATTTATATACAAAATCATAAACGACACTAGAACAAAACACCTCTATGAATGATCCAACATTATCTTATTCTACTTCTATACCTATGCTTTGATACTTATATAGCAGGGGTGGCCAAACTTTTGGGATCTAGGGTCTACTCCACATTTAAAAAATCGAAGGTGGTCTACCAATGGCAGAGCTAAATTAACGTACATATTAATTTTCGATAACAAAAAAAAAAATGGTAAATTATGTAATTTTTCAAAAAAAAAAAAAAAAAAAA
>JAPDSC010152574.1:28176-53854 GCA_026290005.1 Latrodectus geometricus
TATATATATATATATATATATATATATATATATATATATATATATATGTTAAACTTGCAGCAATGTTAATACAAGAAAAAGTAATAAGCTATTCCACCTATTTTAACAATTTATACAAATCAAGTAGAAAATGTGTGATGATATAAAAATAAATTAACCATAAGATTGTATAAATTCAATATAAGATTGTATAAAGAAATAAAAATAAATATAATTATGCTTTCTAAAATTTAAAAAATTAAAGAAATAAATAATGCCTACTTAAGAAATAATTACATTTCATTTTATTACATCAAAATTACATTGAATACACTGAATGGCCGCAGTAGATACTTGAATTTGTTTCAATTAAGAATCAATTGAGAAATTTATTAAAATCAATAACTCATTATGTTCAACTTGTAGTACAATAATATTTATATAATTGATAAAAATTTCGGACAGAATAAAGAATCAACTTGATTATGAATTTTTTTATATTACACAAATGAATACCTAACATTATTTTTATACAAATTAAAGTTGACAATTAATAATATTCTTTCACAGGAAAATAGAGTAATAACAATTATGAGAAAGAAATATATACTTACATCAAAATAACTTATGTTAATGACTAATCAAAATTTTAAAACAACTTATTTAAGCCAGGATAGTGTTTAAACATTTATAAAGACAGAATTTGCCTGCAAAATCATGTATTTAAAAATAAGCATGAAAACATAAATAAAGTCTGTCATTATTACGCAACACAAAAAAGACAATATTTTAAATATTAAAAAATAATTGTCATTAAAATATATTTCTTATACTTTTGAAAAGGACAATACTTCAGAAATCTGTTTTAAAAAAAAGCTGTAGAAGAAAATTTGTCTGGTACATTGGAGAACAAAACTTCAAAAATATGCTAATAAAAATTGTAAGCAGGGTATTTTATAAAAAAAATAATACAAAAATCTGTTTAAAAAAAAAAAAAAAAATTTAGAAAATATAAAAAAATTTTATAAAAGCACAATAAGTTTAATTACTTATATTTTAAGAAACTAACTGCATCACTCATTTTGAAATCAATAGGACTATAACCTTCTCGTTTCAATGCCAAGACAGCAGTAGGACCAAGCCAAACAGAACCATCAATGCGAGGGGTTATATGAACTCCTAAAAATGGCAAACCTGGCTCTGGAACCTGCAATATTTAATTACCATATTAACAAGAGGACACTGAATTTAAGTGTAATAATTTAAATAATGTCAATTTATAAGTAAAATTTGAAAAAACTTAGTGAAAAAAGTAAATTTAGTAAATGAGAATGTAAATAAATACTACACTTTTTTTACAAAAAATATTATAGTAAACAAACTAAAGTCATATAATTTTTTATTGAGAATTATACATATTTAACCATGCATTTTATTAATCATTAACAATATATTTAAGAAAAATTTGCTTCTTATTGTATTTGCTGTGGGAAAATGAATATTATTAAATCTATGTTACTAGCACTTAAACACAAACAAACTTAAAATGTGTGAAACAATTACAAAATTATAGAAAATTTACACAGAAATTACACCATTCAATTCACTCTGGGCTAGGTATAGGGAGATATGCTGATGCAACAGCAACAACTGCTCGATTCAGAAGAAATAGCAAAGGCTGGTCTGACAATAACTGTACTCATTTTCAAACATAATATTCCCTTAGAGAAATATGCTCAAACTCTAGAAGCAGATTAGAAAGCTATTCAAGAAGCTAAGGTGGCAAAGTTCAAACAAAATCAAATAAAGTGGCTTATCTTAAACAAATTGGCAAAATGTATCATGAAAAAATTATGTTTCTAAAGCTTGCAGAAAAAATAATTCAATTATGATCAATCAAAATACATATATTCTAGCATCACAAGTTCTAACTATTGTTTCCAGGCCAAGAATATTGTTGTCAAGTCAAGTTTTGAAGTTGTGAGTGAAAACCAGCATAACTTTCCTGTGCCTTTCCCAGAGTTGGGCTTTATCAGCCAGATGAAAGAAGCTGGAAGAATCACAATAACATAGATGCAGGAACCAAGCAAAAGATCCTTTCAATATTTGAAGTGCCAACCCCAAAGGTATTATCTCATTTTGAAGACATAATGGATCTATTTAATGTGCCAAAGTTGCCTTTAATGAACATGACAAATCATTGGTTAAGTCGAGATTCAAACTCACAAAGTCGAGATTCAACAAGCACTGGGGCCTCGGTTTTGAGGTTATCTCAGTTATTCTTTAAAACATTTTATGCTGTTCATGCATTACTCGATTTTATATGTGTTGTGAAAATAGTATACAATAAAATCTTTACTAAGCAGTAAAGAATTTTCATATACAACAATCCTTTTTGCAATACTGTAATTAATTTTAAAAGTGATAATTATCATACAATAGTGAGTTTTAAAATTTGTTTTTAAAATCCATTGTTAAAAATAAGGCAATTAAATTGAGATGTGCTTCCCATTCTTTTGCTTTTGTAAAAATCATGCAGTCAAGAAATCGCTCTCATATTTAGAAATTCTTAAATAAGATACAACTTGTTATTTTTACCATATAAATACAAAACATTTAAACAGTTTAAAATTAAAAGATTAAATGAGTTAAGTTCATTTAACTAATGTCAACAATAATATTCATAAATTAATACAATCTGATTATCCCAAGGCAATATAATAAAAAATTATTTAAAGTGGGATACATTAGTTTAGTATTTTAAGAATCGATAGAAAATTTAAAAAATTGTTGGGGAATATTGAATATTTATAACAATATAAACAATGAATAAAATTCATACTACATAGTATTGATTTTAATATGTTCAAATGAGACAAAAATAGCTATTCATTAAAATGTTACATCAGTTGAATTAGTAACTATATGAATTTCTCAAAGCATGATTATATACTTCCCTTTTCATACTATATTAGTATGAAAAGTGAAGTATGTAATAATTACTAATGGATGCTTCCTTAGCAGAATACTTTAAATAATCAAAATATTATTTTATTATACAATATATTGACATTAACAGCTTTAACACTACTTTGAGACAGTTTTAGAAAATATAAACATTTTATAATAAGCTACACAATCCATTTGCATGAATTTAATATTTAAAAATACATTTTACTCATTTTTTCAAGTAAATAAAGCAAAATTCCTTCAAATTATAAAATGAAAAATGAGCTCAGCTTATAAGAATAATATGATAAAATTAAAAAATATGCTTCATAGGTTAAATAAGGTTTTCTGAAAATAGTTTAAAAAAATATCTTAGTTAACAAATAAATAAATAGGATAAATTCTTTATATAACTAATAATTTCTTAATAATTTAATAACTTGTGAATTTTAATAACATCAAGATAGGTATATTCAGCAACAGGAAATTTACAACAATCAATGGTTATGTGGATCAAACTTACAGGGTAAATATTTGTTTGAACTAAGTTTGACTTCTCTGGCTTCAAAATTAAGTAATCACCTCTGAAAGGAATAATTCGTGGCTCACTATTGCAACCAGTCATTTCAGCCATAATGTCTGATTGTAAGCCACAGCATGTTATAACATGTTGAGCTAAAAGTTCCTGAAAAATAAAAATTAAGAATTCAGAAATACAATAAGATAAAATTGTAAAAAATAGATTATTAAGTAATACTTTAAAAAACTAAGAATAAGATATCACATTGAATAAGATAAATAGCTAAATTAAAACCCAAATTTTTTATTAAATTTTTTAACAGAACAGTTACCATTTGATGATTTACTGTGTAATATTGTATTTATAATGATACATTGGTTAATGAATTTTTTGTCCTCATCAATAATTGTGATATTTAGTTAAAGGTAGCATCTGTCCTAAGTTTTTAATTGGTATCACAATTCATATAAAAATTTTGTATATTACAGGCACTATTTTTTAAATTATCAACAACAAAGATTTTTATTCATAAGTTATGAACATTGTAAACATGTACTTAAGTAGAAATTCAATAAAAGTGTGCAAAGTTAATAAAGAATATTAAATTAGCACAAAGCACTTTTCAGTATTATTTAAATCTGGCCAACTGTTTCTTTCTTTAAATATATACAAAATGTTTTATGATATAGCAAGTTTCTAGTTCAAACCCAGTTTCTGAAAGACAGGAAATGGATATTACATTTTTATCATCTGAAAACAAACATTTTCTTCCTTGCACCTGTTAATATGGTCAACCATCTATTAAAATATACTGAAATTCAAGTAAAATACAGTGAATAAGTCTTGCTATTATTTTCAGCTATTAGGTAATCCAATATGTACTCTATTGAAATATTTCATTAAATAAATTACACTTGTTATGAAATTAATTTCCATAATTAATAATAATTATCATACCATAATAAACAATTATTATTAATTGAATTTTCATGACTGATGGGTATATTATGACTCATTAATTGTGATAAACAGGGAGCAAGAAAAACAAGAGATTCATAATCGACATATCATTAAAATATATTCTGAAATATAAATACAAGCCAGAATTGTTACAAATGTAAATTTACATTATATCTAAAAATTATAAATAAAAGCAGATAACAATGATAACAAAGCACATGATATTTTCCTAATCATTGATTTATTAATGGTGGTGTGAAAGAACAATGAGTATCTAAATGCTGCTAATCTTTTAATAACAATCACTAATAAATTTAATAAGTTGTATTTCTCCTAAGAAAAATAAACAAGCAACATTTGATTATTTTTTTCAGTATGTTAATACTACCTTTTATTCTTTTTCCCAGCATGTTTAATATTTGTGATAAATAATAAAATTATGCATATTTATTTTGCAATAACAACCTTTTCATGCACATTTTCTGACAGTAATAATTATGAAACAGTAACTTGAAAAAATAAAGTTAACACTAGGAATTGTTTTCTAAATTAAGTTACTCAAACTGTAAAAATATGCAAGTTAAGTACATGCAACTAACAGATCAATAACTCATTGTATTTTATATTGATTATATTATTACTCATTATATTAAAATAATGTAATTAATAAACTTTTATACATAATTTTTGCATTTAATGGCTCATTATGACAAAATAATAAAACACAAAATATTTTTATGTTATGAATTCTAGGTAAGATTGCAAGATTATAATTTTTATCTGGATTAAAGTATACAAACACATAATGCATTTTAAGAAAACCTTATTTCTTTTACATAAGAAAAAATTATCTATAATTACAATTTTCTTTGTTTGATACTCTAGATAATTTAAGAATAAAAATTAATTCTTAAACATGTCTGTCAAATCAAAACTGTGTAAATGTTTTAAAAGGTATTGCAGGTTAATTTATATATATACAATATTATATTTTTGTCAAAATTGAAAATCTAACTCATGAATTTTTGAATTAAAAACTTACTTTGAAATATGACTTTACTTGAAATGACAAAAATGTAGCAATTAATATTTTCTGTGTCTTTACATGGATTTTTTTAAGGCACTCAGAAAATTTTACCCTTTTTTACTGCAGTTTCAATTGTAAATAAAAATTTTACAATTGAAAAGCAGTTTAAAAAATGGCAAAATATAATATGCTTGAGTGTTATATTAGTTTTCAAATGTTATCATTATTTTTAAGATATGTCATTAAACTATATCAAAAAATGAAACAAAAATAATATTAATTAATTACCATTGTTTTACCTTGAACCAATACAGAGTTCTTAGACCCTTGAAGAGGTAAAAATTTCTGGACATTAAAGTTGAAATATATATCAGCTCCTCTATCTCTGCAATCATTGGCAAATGATTTGGTGACTTCTTCCCAGTCCACTATCCCTGTATTTGGCGACCAGATTGCTTTAAGTCCCTTATACAACAATTAGTTACAAAAAAGTTAAACAGCTTGAATTTAATATATAATTCTTATTATATATGTTGAAAAATATATCGGTAATTAGAAATAGATCACAATTTTAAGTTGGTTCTAACTGAAATTGCATTACAAATTTTGATTTACAAATTATGAAAATCTTCCCAAACAATTAGAAAAATACAATTCACGGGATTTGTTTATTGCTTTAATTATGTTTTGCACATGAGGACAAGTTTAATAAGGACATAAAATTTTCAGTGAATTCTGAACCACTACAGTAATACTATCCATACCCAAAATGAAAATAGAAATCGGTAAGCAACGGAACTGAAATTAAATTTTTGAGACATATTCAGTAATGACTTTCAGAATTAGCAAATATATAGAAAATCAGAAATTTTAGTATGCAGTTAAATAAAATAAAAAATTAATAACATAAAAGTTTTTAAAATGCAGGATTTCATTAATGCAGAAAATTTTTTTATTAAAAATAAAAAGTTTACAATAACTTAATTGATATATGGACATGTGTTATCCAAAGAAATTTTAGTGCCCAAACAGCCAGCAATTCAATATTGGGAGAATATAAATAATAGGAAATTTAACTTCAAATAAATAATTTTATTCTTGAAAATACCAGATCATTTTTACAAAAAATATCTGATTACCCTACATTAAAACAATTTTAAGAATATTATATAATGTGCTTATTTATAAAATATAGTATTTCTGTGCAAATAAAAATTAATTCAAAAAGTTTCAATAGTTTAATTAAAACATTTAAAGAGTTTTAATAAGTTACATGCTGTTTCGCCATTATTAAAATTCCTTATTTATACAAATAATTGCCAAAGAAATATTTTTTTTAAGCTTGAATCCTTAAATGCTTTTACAGAGTTTTGTTAGTAAAAATCTTAGTACATATAATGCATTCGGTGTAATTTTCAAAAATATTGGCAATGGTGAACTTACAACATTTCTAGATGCAAAGTGTCTAAAAGGCGATAACCCAACAAATATCACAAAATCAACAACAGATCATAAAATCGTAGTTTTCAAAATCCCAATTGCACCATTTTTTATTTCAAATATTGGTATTTTGCATATTATATTTACTTATTAAAGAACAACAAAACTAAAGGTTACAAACTTAACTGCACACATTTTACAAAACAAATTTAAATCTCTAAAAGTCAATATTATTATTTCTAATCGGTCAACAAAATATAATCATAATGAATTTTTTAATTTAATAAATCAAAAGATTACAAACACTTTAAAAATACAATTTATATATATATATATATAAAAGAAACAAACAAGCAGGTATTAACAACTGCAATATAACAATAAATTAATAACGTAAATAATATACATTTTTATAAAAACTAGGATTTTTAATTAACCAGTCACTGGTGCTCTTTTTAAAATAACACATTATTTTAGTTTTAATTAAATGAATAATCTAATTCAATAAGAAACTTATCTCTTACACAATACTACTCTTACACAATCTCTTACACAGTATAATATCATAAATTAAATAGGATAACATAAAGTAAAAGTACTTATCAAATCACCAATTTCCTAAGTGATCCAAATTAAAATAATTATTTTGAAAATAAATTTCAAAAACATAAATTACGAATTAAATAACTTTACAAAATTATAATATTCAAATACCAATTAACATTTAAATTTTAAGAAAATAATTAAAATTTCCCACTTTTAAGAATAAACTTCATCTTTAAGAGTTATTAAAATTGCAAAAGAATTGTGCGTGTTAGAATACATTATATAATCACCGAATGAATCCATTCTGAAGCAGTCATCTAGAAGGTTTGGCAAATTTGGTACCCATACCATTTCATATTCATGGGATGAAACCCAGGTTTCAAACTTTATTGCTCTCTCAAATGTTGACGAACCTTGTCAATCTCACCAAATTCACCATGTTATGTATACCAGGATTAAGCTCAACATTTTATAAGCTAATTGTAACTTGTAATGTATAACTTGATACAACTTGTAATTCAACATGAAAAAAGCTGGTAGACTTAAAAATATATTTATTAAAATCCTGTGACTATCATTTGAAAAACCAATTTATAATAAATAACTTAAAATAAATGAATAACAGATTTTAATTTAAAAGTGATTAATCTAAAAAAATTACTACTTTTTTATTTAAACTCTTTAAGCAAATTCTAATGAATGTAAAATAAAAGATTTATTTGTTGTTTACATAGTGAGGATCATAAAAACTATTCTAAAATTACTTATTATATACACAATAAGTTATTTTTTACATAATTCTTTCAATATTTAAAAATAAATTATTTGTTGCAATTTGCCTATTTTTATGTACTTACTTGAACATTAGGTTCTATTTTCTTAATACCTTCAGAATCAACAACAGAAATATCCTTAACTCCATTTTGAATTGCTCTGTTGTACAAGGCATCCAATGATTTTATTTCATTTTTTCTGACAGCAATTATTAGCTACAACATACAGTGTAAGACGAAATTAAGAAAAAGATAATTTTGACTAATTTAATTCAATACTTATCAAGTGCACTGGTTAAAAGTATGTGTATATATAATTATTAATTGTTACCACAGTTAAAATAACTATACATTCATAGAAAGAAAGAAAGTTTTTTTAAAAAAATTTATTTTGCATAACACAATTTATATTTTTATGCAATTACAATCTAATATAAAGTAATCACATAAAAAATTCAAAAATAATATTATTGAAAATTTTATCAATATTAATGTTAACCATAAGATATAAAATACATAAAATGTATTACACATTATTTTATATATATATATATAAAGAAAGAAAAATAAATATATATATATATATATATATATATATATATATATATATATATATATATATATATATATATATATATATGCATACAAACAATTGAACTTAAAAACCAATAAAATCACAGATCAAATGAGCACTTTAGACTAATTATTTTATTTTATTCAAGTTTCTTACAAGAATGTGATTAGTATCAACAAATTTATTTTGTAAGAATTTGAATAAGTCATTTTTCTCAAATATTTATTATACTCTTTTCTCAATTTCTTCAAATTAATTAAAATTTGAAAAATGTTTAAAAAATTTTGAAATAAATCATTTTTAGTAAAAATATTAATAGAAGAATTACTCAAAAATTCCAACAAAATTGTGGATTCTCATGAAATTATATCTGTAATATCAACACAAATAAAGAATTATTTCAAAGTAAAAAAGAAAAATTTGTAATACATCTGGTACAATTTGAACATTACTTAATAAAAGAAAATATGATATTTCTTATGTTAAATAGACTTATTCTTTCCCTTTATACTTTTCCCTTCCAAGCTGTCATAATCTGAGAAGGTATAATCAATAAACGAACAGATTTCAGCTAAACATAAATGATCAGCGTAAAAAAAAAAAAAAAAAAAAAAAAAAAAAACAGAATCTATCTCAATACAAATAGATATTAGTTTATTATCAAAATGTAAAAAATATGAATTTGTGAATAAAAAATTAGTTGGCTCAAAAACAATAAAAAATATATGCTGATAAAGAGTTTCAATTTAAGAGCCTAATTGAAGATCCTTTTTCAGTTAATAACACTCACTAAAAAATAAGTTGATACATTAGTAGTAGATACACAATACAAGAAATTCCTTTGTAGAATTAAGTAATTACACTAATTCAAAAAGAAGCATAATACTTAACGTAAAAGTATCTGAAAAGCAAAACAGATTTTAGTACTAGAAATACAAGAAATTGGGAAAAGAATCATGCATCAGAAATATTAATATAATAAAAATGACTTTGAGAATATCAAATGCATTAAATTACTGCAACAGGATAGATGTTGTTTTCATATAAAACCTTTGATTTATGTAGTTAATTGAGTTAATTAATAGAGTAGTTAATTACAGTTTTAAGTGGTGTATTTAAAATTCTCTTTGATCTTAAGAGATATAGTTAAATTCTTTTTAAGTCTAATTTTAAAAGTAAAATTTCATATAATTTCAAAGGTGAAGAGCTTTTTAAAGTTAAAGCTTTAAATCAAGTGAGTTAGAAGTATGTGGTTCCCAATATTTTAAATTTAAATTTCTAATTTTTTATTTATTTATTTTTTTTTTATTTTAAGTAAATCATACATTGAATAACAGTGGTTATTAATGTGAATTGAAAATGAGCATTATATCAAACTAAATAAATATATTTCAAGCAAAAAAAAAAAAAAAAAAAAAACCTCGTCTAACAATAATGAATATTGTTTTTTTTTTTTTCTTACCATAGTTATAATTGAGAATAACAAATAGTATATATATTTTCATGAAAATTTTATTATCGATATAAAAATTATAAAAAAATAATTAAGTCAAATTAGATATTCTAATATTATAAGACAAATATTAACTGATTAATTTGCTTATTTCAAATATTTTGATTGTACATATGCACATGATGCAAAAATTATTCAATCAGTAAATTTATAAAAAGTATTATCCTGTATAAAAATTGAAGAAAAATACTTTGCAATCAAAAGTTTTATTAACACACATAATTTATTGTTATTATATTTTATTAATTATGATTACAGTATGCATTCATGAATACAAATTACATACATATAATTGTCTAATATTTATTCAAATATAATTAATTTCAAAATATAAAATATTGAAAATTAAATCATTTTCAAAACTATTCGCATATATAGATTTTTCTCTTTTTCTAACTTCATCAGTGTAAAAATATACTTATGATGATAAAAAAAACTGATATATTTTATACTAATCATATTTTTCTGTATATAATCGGCAGCAGAATATGTACAACAAAAAAAGTAAGGCCAGTGGCAATTTTTTTGCCGAATAGTTGAAAATATATATTGCTTACAGTGTAGGTATTCATAAAATAAAAAATACACAATACAGCTAAAAATATAATAAATTATAAAGGAAAAGATCTGTTAGGATCCACTTCATAGCAAAGGGCTATAAACTTAGATAAAAGCTCGAGGTCGATCAAGAGAATGATTCTGAGAAGATTCTAAAGAAAAATTATCAATTTTTAATTTTTAATAACTTTCAAAATGAAGTTAGATATATTTTAAAAATAAAATATATTTGTTGCATTAATAATTAAATGAAATTCTTTTACTTTAATACTTTTTCATTTCAATAAAATCTTTTTGGATAATATTTAAAAAGTCAAATTTGCAAAATGCATAATGAATTCATTTTAGAAATGTCTGATATATTTTAATAGTTTATATAAAATATATTATTTTTAAATGAATTATTTAAAGTTCTATTCTTGGTAATTTATTTAAAACAAAAAATTTAGTAAGTATTTTAAACTAATTTTTTTAAGGAAATAGAATAATTTTGGATTTAATTCCAAAATTAAAAATAATTTGTTTCAAGAAATATAGGGTTTCCAAAACAAAGCACCCTAGTTTAAAACATATGTAACACAATATACATTCAATACACATGAAAAAGATTTCTACAAGAGTAAAAGCACAAAATAAAATTTCATTTATCCCCTATCACATTATTTACATATGCCTACAAGTGATATAGAAAATGCCAAATCAATATTCAATTTTTTCACAATTATTTTCAGCATTTGTTTAATAACAATCTCAGTTGCAGCTCACATCTACACAAGAAAATAATCCAAAGTTATCATTTCAGTAGAGTACATTCTTTCTTTAATAAACTGACACAAGTAAAAACAGAATAGAGTAATGTTAGACAAAAAGGACAGCTATAAAATCTAACCATCTGTCTCAATCAATCATTAGAAAATTATTTATTCAATGAGTTATTAACTTTACAAATAGTAATGAGGAAGTGTTCCTTTCTAATGTGTGTAAGAGTATTCTCATAGGAGTCTTACTTGAAAAAAAAATATTATAAAAAAAATGTTATTAATATATCATATAAAAAATTATGTGATAAATGACTGTTCTTGGCAGAAAAAAAAAAGCAAAATTTTGCAATCCATACCTTTATATTTTTGGCATTTGGAGAAGTTTCATGGTACTCTGCACAGAAATAACATTGAACTCCAATAACAGAACCTTGTTCTGCATACCACACAGTTATTATTTTTCTGATTTCAGTAATATTTTCCATTTTTGGCCTTTACTAGGGTTCTGTATGGCCAATAAAATGTGCCAAACTAGTTTACAATGTTGAAATGTTTCCTTGCATTTGTATTATGTAACTTGTGTTTTACAATGTAATGTAATTGTGAACATGCACAAAATTTGTTTTGTGTGCTAGTAACCCTTGAAATATTTGATTAGTAATTTGTTTTTATTAGATTACAATTTAAAGTTTTGAAAAATGGATGATTTAATGTTTATATTTTGAAATTTTTTTTGAAAGTTAAATTTTTAAATATTAATTTGCAAAGAATTTTTTCACATTTTAAGTTTAAGTAAAATTTATTTTAAAAGTTTACAAAATAAATTTATTTTCATTATTTTTAATTATTTTCTTAGCAGAGTATATATGGTGATGAAATCATCCCAAAAACATTGTGACAGAAATTTTGGAAGCCATAAAATCTGTCTATTGTTCGATCTGTGCTGATGATTCATGAAACAATGATTAAGTGAGTTATTTTATTTTAAATATTTAATTACTATTGCTGTTATGTGTAATATTTTATGTTATATATTAAGTATTGTTTATAAGTATTTCCTATATTTGTATTTAGATTTATTCAGAATATAGTAGCATTGATTAATTAGAAATTAACTTTTTAAATATGTATGTTAACACTATAGATTTAGCTCTATTACCCAGTTTAATGTGGGGCTAGATTGCCAAACACTAAAGGTTTTTTAAGGTGGGTGCCACTGCCCAATTAATTAGAATGCCAATTTTTATTAGAAAAAATATTTGTTATATTTACATTAGTGATAAAGTTTTGTTGTCCCATTGTCACTCATTGTAAATTGTGTGATACTAAG
Source organism: Latrodectus geometricus (assembly GCA_026290005.1). NCBI lineage: Eukaryota > Metazoa > Arthropoda > Arachnida > Araneae > Theridiidae > Latrodectus > Latrodectus geometricus. The sequence continues at coordinate 41,107 of JAPDSC010152574.1, forward strand.
TTTATATTGGTTTTTTACTATGTAATCTTTGTGAAATTAGTTTCTACTTATTAACTGTTTAATACTTCTGTTATTATAGTGTATTTAAAATTTAAAATAGCACACAGTTGCAAAGTTGGCAAAATAACTGTGTAAAATAACTTGGCATGAAAATTGGAAATCATGCCAAACCCATACAGGACCCCAGGATTTTAGTCCCTTTTTTTCATTTCATATTCAAATTATTTAGCTTATAACATCAGCAATAAAAAAGAATTACAATTAAAATAAATTTTATAAAATTTATTAATGGAAGTTTCCATCCCTAATTCCTTTCACATTCAAAAAAAAAAAAAAAAGAAAATTGCCTAGATTGTTCATGTTTAATTACAAGTATTTCAAATTATGGCATTCCATCTTAAACACCTAGTGTTTGGAGGTATAGATCTTGGGAAAATAATGTTTCCTATTCATACTTTCTTAATCTAATAGATAGAAGAGGGGAGATGTCATATATTTAATTATAAAAAAATGATTATGAACTTGCTTTTAAAAAAGATTGATTTTATTGAACCATAAATAATACATATAACCACTATTCAATAAATGCATATAATAAAAGAAATTAAACAAATATTAATAATGAAATTAATAATAGATATAATGAAAATATGCCAATCAAAATCATAACTTTATTTTCTTACTTTTCCACATTTTTTATACTTGATGTTTTTTTCTCCAAAATATTTGTAAGCCAGATCTAAGCCTTCAACACATAATTTTGCTTTCAGTGTGCCAGGTTTGTAATAAATCCCTGAATGAATTACTCCACTATTATGTCCACTTTGATGAGCAGCTGTAAAATTAAAGTATAACAAGAAATATTTTGCAAATAATTTCTTTTTGGGACAATTCTTAAAAATAGTTTTTCTATAACTAAATTATTATGAATTTGTTTTTTGTTTTTATAAGACAAATCAGGTTTTGCACAAAATTAAATTTGAACTACAACAATGTTTTTGATTATATTCCAAATTATTACAAACATTCATTTATAACATATGATTTAAACCCACTATTAAACAAATAAAGAAAAAAATGCTTACCATACAAATACCAACTAAAAAAAATGTTTAAACTTTATTTAATAACAAGAATGAAATCATTAAAATTTTTATAATACATACTATGATGAAATGTTATTAACATTCTTCATTAAATTTTTATGTTAATCATTTATAAAATCTAAAAACAGTCTATTTCTATAATTTTTTTAATTTTATCACCAAATTTCAATATTTTAAAAGAGATTTTTACTATTCTCTTTTTAATCTTTTTTTGTTTTCTTAAGTCCACATATTAAAACTGCCCAAGTTGACATTATTCTAATCAGAAATCGATATTTTCTAAATACCAGACTTAATGAATTTTTCATTAAATAACAGTTATCAAAAAACTACAAATTAATAAAAAAATATTATTAGATACATTTGGTCTAAATCTATCTTTATCATAATTATAGTTGGCAAAATAGCATTCTGATTAATATAGTGTTTGGCATAGTTCTATGAAAAAGTTCTAAAAATTGCATTTTTATTACATTTCATGTGAAAAAAAAAAAAAAATTAATAGTTTCAGATTAATGAATTTTAGAAGATTACCAATAAATAAAACTTAAGTAAAAGATAATACATGAATAATCAAATTATATTTAAATAACATAATAGCAACTAACACCCAATAAAATTGTACATAACTAAAGATTGTATTTCTTAGAACTACAATGTTAGAAGAAACCAAAATTGTCAATGTTAACCAAAATTGTCAAAATGTCAGCTGCTATGGAAATTGGTCTAAAGAACTTCATAATATTAAAAGCTGTATGGTCTAGTTAATTTTTCTATGAAGATTTTACACTGATTAAGTCCTGCCATAACATTTTCTTCCATAAATGTAATTTCGATACTTTGCTGCAAATAGTCACAATGATCCTAGATTAATTTTCAAGAACGAAGTTTATTACAAATCATATTTTAAACTATTAACCTTATGAATCTGGCATCATTGTTTCAAGAAACTACTCGCACATTTTACAGTGGTACAAAAAGAAGTCATTTCCTACATTTCCTAACTGAAAAGAGAGGGTCCTTTTCAACCCATTTAAGTGTTGTAGATTTAACCATAGTGAATCTTTATAGTTGGAGGATGATATCTAGCAATGGGTCTGCCATATTTTTGACAAAAATGTAAATGAATTTACCATAAATGCTATACTTATCAACAAGCAATCAACTTTTTTTTCATTTAACATATAGAAAATTGTTACAAAAGTTTTAAGATAAATACTTGTGTATGTGGAACAAATTTAATCTTGTTTTGTAAACTATGATATGGCATATATTCACCGAAATTATCTAATTATCATCAAAAATTTTCTTTTGAATTTATCTCCAAAAATTTCCTGAAATTATTGTTTAAGATAATCACATAACAAATTTCATTGATTTATTTAAATCTTATCCATCAAAGCCAAATTTAAAATAACAATTTTTTTTAAAGTGAAGTAACTAATTGGTTATAAGAAAAATGATAGCAATAAACTAACAGAATGTATTCAAAATTATTCTTAAAAACTGCATACTTCATATTAAAAAATGTGAATAAAAATATTTTAAATAATTTTTGTTTATAAGAGAATATACGTAAATTATATATATATATATATATATATATATATATATATATATATATATATATATATATATATATATATATATATATATAAGGATTAAACCTGAAAAAGTTTCAAAATAATCTCTGTTAACAACATTATTGACTTTTGTTTCTTTTAAAAATATTTTGTGTTAACAGTAATTTTTATATTCATCAGATTAAAATATATGCTCTTTTATCTTTTTGAGAAAAAAAGCTTAAAACTGGAATATTTTTCGTCATTTCTGTGATTAAAGGTTTTACACAATGAATGTTGCGAGATCAATCTTGAGTTCAAATGATCTCTACTTTGATATGCAGTATTCAGGTTAATTGTTTTGTCATATCATAAATTGTAAAGCTCTGTTATTTTTCCAATCACTGAGATTGTTCTTTGAATTGTTTCTTGAATATTGTTCATTGAAAGAATACATTAATAAATGTACTTACATTAGTTTAAGAATATATATCTATAAAATTCTTATTTGGAAAGAAGAAAACATTAGAGAAATACTAAATATAAATTCTTTAGTATTTTAAACTTTGTATAATTTCATTTAATTTATTGAATTACCTTTAAAAAAATCCAAAATCCTACTTATTTTAATTTTGTGTAGAAATTAATGTGTAGTAAATACAGACAACTATAAGGTAACCTTCCTAAATATGAAACTCTTTTCATTTTGCCATTGAAAACACTTTCATTTTAAGTTTTATGTCTATTTATTTTATACTGTGAGATAAAAAAATACAAGGTCATCTTGAATATGTCTATAAACAAGAGGCCTTAAATGTCACAATGTTATGCGTAAATAGTTTAAAGGATCATTTACGATTTTATTAAGAGTTTGACACCTAAATTAATTAAATATCAATCTCTTAGGATGGGCCAAAGGTAATCATATTGTTAGGTATTATAATTGTAAAAAATGTAAAGACATTAATGTTCCTTTTCCAGGATATTATGAAATTTGGAAACAGTTGACCAATGCAGGTGCCAGCCTACCAATTTATTCATATTTAAAAATTGGGAAATGTTTCAAGTCTTACATCACTGAGAATCTCAAACTCTTATTAAATTAATTTTAAATTGTGTAATTCAATAACACAATCTCTCTCAACGGACTAAAGTTAAATTCCTCTTTTTAAGAATTAAAAATATTTTATTCATGTTAGTGTTGTAATAATATGACATTTATCCTCCATACATGTGAATCTATTTCCACATAACCTATATATGTGAAGCATACTTGTTTCAGCTGCATAAAATTTAAAATATCTTCTACATAAAAAAAAAAATTCATGTTCATCAATTAAATTACTTATTTGTTTAAAAATATTTAAATCTCCCACAAATTAAAAAAAAATAAAGGGCTTGTCATTTGTTTTATCATAAATAAAATGATATGGAGAAATCTGTGCATCATTCCTATCATTGAATCTGGCTCAGCTTGTCCTCTTTGGACCTTGTGCCACAAAACAAAACCAACCAACCTATCATTGAATCAGATTTAATCGAACCAATCAGAATCACAATCTGCAAAAATTTTTTTTTCTAATTCAGGCAATAATTTTTTAGTCAATTCTTTACGACATAAAACCACTGAAAATATTTTTTCAAGAGACTTAAACTGGCTATTATGAGAAAAAATTTACTAAAGTAAGGCTGCATATGCTTTTCTTTTAAAATGAGCCTGTTTAATGCCAATATAGGTTAATTCCCAGTGAACGGTATGCTCCTTGTCTGCCATCTTGTTTTTATATATCTTGTCCGCCATCAGTTATAAGAATTAGCACAATAAAAACCCTATATAAATATAAAAATGCTAGTCTTATAATATATAATTTGTTATTATTCTCAATTTGTCTTATATTTTATATATATATATATATTGATTAGGCAAATAAATTATCAATTTACTATACAAAGAAAATATAGCGTACCGTACACTGGGATACAGCCGCCAATATTTTCCACACTGGGGATTCTTCAGTTTTTATGGCGGTTAGACTATTCTTTAGGGTGACCCTTTAATTCTCGCCAAGTTGTGATCGCGATTGATGGCCAAGCTGGACAAAACCGAATTTAGTTATGATTGGTTTAGATCCAGTCAAGGCTCTGATTATTTATATCGTTTTTAGAATTTTGAATATCCAATGGACGTTGAGCTTATTTTTGAATATTCAATTGCATATAGCATTGTAATCGGCGCAAACAGAAATGGCACCAAAAACATTGCCAAAGGACGCCCCAAAGTATAGTTTCACCTTTACGACTTTCACACACAAAAGAATAGCAATTAAATTTCCCTCAACTACCCACAGAAATTTGAGAGAGAAAAAGTTGAGGACTTGAAAGGGGAAATAAATCCATGGTACAATTACAATACCATGCGAAAGTGAGTGTCTCAGAAGACCGCTGGAGTAATACAATCAATATTAAAAACATCAATTAAAATTCTGATTTCAGTAAGCACTTTAATTTAAAATAGTTCTAATGTACTGGATTTAAATTGTTTTATTTGTTATTTTTGTATATTACTACATTTTCTGTCTTAAGAATATAAACATATAATCTAAAATAGTAAAATATTTCCGACTAATGCTTAACACTGACTTATTTTTATTAAAACATTAGTATATAATTTATCGTAGCAGACCGATTTTTTGTTCTTTTTCAACAATTGCCAATCTCAGAGAAGGATATCTCATTAGCAATTCTCTTGCAGTAGCCGTGCCAATAATGCCACCGCCTATAACAAGGACATCATATTTTAAGCGTTGCATTTTAAAATATTAATTTTGTAAAACATGTATAACAATGTGGATCTCTTATAGAAGCACGTGACAAAAACAATAACAAATCGACATCGTTGCCATACTTTTAACAAGAAAAATTATGTTTGTTAGAGCTGTTGCCAAATTTATTTAATAATTTACGATTAAATAAGCAAAATTTTTAGACACTAGATATTCCTCTAGCTACGGATTCACTAAAATGAAAATTTTTTCATATAAATTAATAAAAGTTATTAGCTTCCTTAATAGAAAGCTATAAAATAATTATATTTGGGTATAAAGAAATTATTGATTCTTTTTTAAAACTTCTAAAGAATAATACATAGGCTTCTATTAAATTTATCCTTACATAAATATTTGTTTATTATACATTATCCTTTCAAGTTTGATGATGATGAGTATATTTTTCAACGAAATAGCTTTTAATTATACGGAGATTCGCATTTAAATCAATAATTGCATACTTGCATATGACGTCATCGGATTCAGGCGGACGCAATAATCTACTTACTTCCTAGAGGAAAATTGAAAATGAGCATAAGTTACAATTCATCTGGTAAATAAAATTGTGAAATATACACAATAATCTTTGATAAATTAATATTAATCGTTTGCATGCTGAAATGAAGAGAAAAAGAAATTAGAATTGCACATGAGTTTAGATTTGTGGTAAAAAATATTTCCATAAATGCATTCTATTTTCGTTGGTCTCAAAAGTTCTGCTGGAACCTATAGAAAACATATAAACAACCACCACATTTTCCTTCTTTGGTTGTATTCTTCTCGAATTGAAAGCATCTAATTATATGTGACATTATGTTATTAATGATGGGTTTGCCCAAGTAGCAAAATATCTTGGCCCTATATTGGCTAATTGTGGCATTATCTGGAGCCATTATTGGCGGGCAAAATTAGACCTATTTTAGTTTGGTCTACATTTTGATATGTAGGACCAACGTGTGTTGTGCCTGGATAGGACCTGGTCGGGCTGTCTATATAGGACCAAGCTTTACAACCAAAGTTAGTCCGATCTAGGCAACTAAAATATCACAAATCTTGACGACTGTAATGTTCCTCCATATTAAAATTTATTAAGTCTTAGAATTATTTCAAACACAACAGTAATCAAATTATTAAATAATTACAAGAGTTAAACAACAAATAATACTGACATAAAAATATTTAATTAGAATGTTTCACTTTTCACCGAGAATAAAAGTTTTTGTGATCTTTAGTAGTCGATTGCGGAGACGAAACTGTCTGCTAAACCTTTTGCAGAGACTGTTTACTAAGCATGTTCTAGATCCTTTCGCGAGTTGATGTATTCCTCTGCAACTGATTTCGTGCACTGTGGTACCACTACAGCGACTCTTTTAGTATCTATATTTTGTGTCTCATATACAGGGTGATTCAGCTCGTCGGTGACAAACTTTGAGGATCGATAGAGCCCACCTAGACAAACATTTTTGAATAGGGATTGTAGGGTCCCTGACGCGATGGTAAGGCGCTAGGCGCCTTTGAAAATTTTGGTGCCGAAATTCGAAACGTCATAAAAACTAGGGAAATGGTTAGATTTTCTTGCTTTTTGCGGCAAAATGATTCTGTTTATTTAGACTTTCTACAGTACCAATTTGATAAGTGTATCTCTTAAAACATTGATAGGGGGCACTGTAGACTTTGGAGAACTAGATAACAACTTTAAGTTCGTTATTTTGATAATTTAACACATGCTCGCCAAAGTTTATACTCTAACTTAAATTTTGAACCCAAAAGTAGAACCCTGCAAAAAGCGTAAGAGCCGGAATAAATTATCGAAGTACAGGGTGGTTGAAACTCGAAGGCTACTAAGAGATAAACAAACAGATTTCTTGACTTATGGCATGCATTTTCATGATTCTGTTTGCTGGGGCTCTCTGAAACTCAGTTGAACGGTACAAAAAGAAAAACCAATAGGAGGCGCTTTGGGCAAAAAACTTAATTCATTGACATTTCGGACGCTAACTGAGAATGGGGCGCTACGATCAGTTAGTAATAATGAAAACACATTCTCTCAACACTTCTGAATAAATTTAGACCAAAAACATCAATGATACTGGAAATTTATTTACAAAAAATAACACTAAAGAAGATGCTCGAAATTTCGACCTTCGGCCATGATGCAGGCTTCGCACCTCCGTCGCATTGAGGAGTGTGTGTTTCCAACAATGCCAGGAGTATCTCTGATCTCCCCTGCAGCTGCCACAATGCGCGCCATAAGTTCTTCAGCACTGCTGACAGGTTTATGGTAGACCTGGGCCTTCAGGTAACCCCAAAGGAAGAAATCCAAGCAGGTGAGGTCTGGTGATCGGGCAGGATAGTTAACTGGACCCCCACGCCCGATCCACCGATGGCCATACCTTGCGTTTAGATGGAGACGCACGTCGCTCCTGTAATGGGCCGGAGCTCCATCGTGCTGGAACCACATCTGGCGACGTGAACCTTCGGGTACGTGCGCCTCCTGCAGAAGCTGCGGCAGCACTTGATCCAGGAAAATCAGGTAATTTCCATCTGCCAGCCGTTCAGGTAACAAATAAGGGCCAATGAGGCAATCCCCCAGAATGCTGGCCCACACATTTACTGAGAAACGCTCCTGGGCTGCTCGGCTTCTGGTTTCATGCGGATTTTCATCACACCACACATGACTGTTGTGGGCGTTCCACATTCCCTCCCGGCTGAAGGTGGACTCGTCTGTAAATAAAATGCTGTTTACAAAACGGGGATCCCTGGTTCTCATCGCCAAGTACCATCTTGAGAATTCCACTCGAGGGCCAAAATCCTGCTCTCCGAGCAACTGCACCCGCTGGATGCGGTAGGGATGCAGATTCCGGGAACTTAAGATGCGCCACGAAGTTGCTTGTGAAATGCCAACATGTCTGGCGATATCTCTCGCGCTAAGACCTGGGTTATCCTCAACCAGGTTAAGCACAGCCTCTTCGTTGTCGGGGGTGCGCACTGATCGCTCCCGTTCAGGCCTGCCTCCGTCGAAAGATCCCGTCTCGGACAACCTCTGGTGTACTCGAGCGAAGAAGGCATGGCAGGGGATTTGCCTGTTGGGGTAACGTTTGGCGTACAACCACTGAACGGTCGTCCATTACAACCAGCAGCGCCATACGCCAAATGCTTGTCAGCCAATTTAGAGTTTGTGTACCGTTCCATCCTACTACCGATCTGCAGACAAGCAACCTGAAGCTTAAGTAGGTACCGCAAGTCCAAAAGACGTGTCTGCGCATGCAACTACGTAATTTCGCGTTGTCGTCTACGCATTACGTATCTTTTGCAAATCGATATGGTACGATATCTTTTGCATATCGATATGGTACGATATATTTTGCATAAATCAGCAAAAAGCATCTTATGTAAATTTTATTGCGCGCATTGTGCATGATTAAAACCAGCTAGGTTTGTTCAAAAAAAAAAAACTGCAGTTTTAATAGCTTCTTATGATAAGTAAATTACTCTTTTGTTTTGTTCCTAACTGATCGTAGCGCCCCGTTTCCAGTTAGCGTCCGAAATGTCAACGAATTATGTTTTTTGCCCAAAGCACTCCCTATTGGTGTTTCTTTTTGTACCATTCAACTGAGTTTCAGAGAGCCCCAGCAAACAGAATCATGAAAATGCATGCCATAAGTCAAGAAATTTGTTTGTTTATCTCTTAGTAGCCTTCGAGTTTCAACCACCCTGTACTTTGACAGTTTATTCCGGCTCTTACGCTTTTTGCAGTGTTCTACTTTTGGGTTCAAAATTTTAGTTAGAGTATAAACTTTGGCGAGCATGTGTTAAATTATCAAAATAATGAACTTAAAGTTGTTATCTAGCTCTCCAAAGTCTACAGTGCCCCCTATCAATGTTTTAAGAGATACACTTATCAAATTGGTACTGAAGAAAGTCTAAGTAAACAGAATCATTTCGCCGCAAATATCAAGAAAATCTAACCATTTCCCTAGTTTTTATGTCGTTTCGAATTTCGGCACCCAAATTTTCAAAAGCACCTAGCGCCTTACCATCGCTTCAGGGACCCTACATTCCCTGTTCAAAAATGTTCGTCTAGGTGTGCTCTATCGATCCTCAAAGTTTGTCACCAACGAGCTGAATCACCCTGTATTCAACAACCTGTATCATACTGAAATTATCATGAACAAGGGATCTTATTTTGAATTGTTAAATTAAAAACAAACTGCTTTACATCATTCAATATAGACATTTCTTTTAGAATTATGATTGTTGCATCTTATATTACTGAAATTATCATGATTGAAATTTAATATTCTGTATTCTATACACTAAAATGTCAATTCAAGTGCAAGAAATACTTAAAGAATTTAGCAAAATTGCAAATTATTATTTAATAATTAAAATCCCATTATGTTGTTAACTTAAAATAGCATACAAAGAAAAAGAAATTAAATTTAAGAAAAAAACAAGTATAAATATTTACTATTTACCAATTTTGAATACTCATGAGCTATTTGGCATGAAGAGCTAATTATTGTGCTTAACACATTCTAAATAATCAAATTAGCAAAATAAAAAATTGATTTGTTTAATATTAAAAGCAAGTCACATTTCTGCATTTCTTAACATTTGCTGTTAATTCAAGCTATCAAATTTTATGCATAAATTTATAAACATATTTTTATATTTTACTAAATAAATGGTGTTTTTTTATATTAAGTGAATTAAATTCAAATTTAAATTTTGTTCTCTCTTTGCAAGAAACTATAGCAAAAAATATAGTATACACTTAAAATCATCTTTCCACATACGACACTCATGAAGAGCAGAAAAATTCTTGATTCCATTGATATTTCTGACTTATCATGAATTGCTCTATTCATAAAAGAAAGTATTAAGAAACGGTATGAAGTTTGATTAAAAGTTTCACTGGATCTAAGTCACTAATTGTTACTGAATTTTTTTAATTTTAATTCACATATCTCACTTAAATTTTAAAATAAATTATTTTTTCCTAACATGGGGGGAAAAAAGGAAATTTACACAATTTTGTACAGAATGGAGCATTACTTTAAAAAAAAAAAGTTTCCCAGGTGCAGAAATTCCCTCCAGAAGATGCTAACTTGATATTAGAACAGTTTATTTGAAAAATGTATTTAACATAATACATATATTTTACAATTTAGATTATGCATAAAATTTCTTTGGATTTCTAAAATCCAGCTGTCTTTAATTTACTTCTTCTTCACCATAATTTGCCAAAACGTAAACAGTACCTATAAATTTAACAATGAAAAAGAATGAATAATTTTTTCTTTTATGTACACACTTACATTACATCTAAAAGCTAGTTTTTCTTTTCTAGTTCAAAAAAGTTTTTTTAATTTCAAGAAAAAAAAATCTATATAGTTGATGATTTAAAATATTGTTTATGTTTCATAAAATAAATAACAGATGGCGCCACCACCATGATACCTATTTTAACTATAATTAGCTTTATCCAATTATGTTCAAGTTTCCAGAGGAAAAAGCAATAAGACCAAAGACTACAATATCCCTATCTGTTTTTTTTTTTTTTTTTTTTAAACTTAAGGCTCTGGGGTGTGAATAATATCTCACGGTTAGGTGTTCAGATTAATAGGAAACCCCTCCAGTGTTTTCTACCCGAGCATGCTTGGTATTCAGTTTTATCGATCCACTGGAGGGATATAAAACCTTTTTCAGCCTGAGGATAGAACCTCGAACTTGTTCGTTAGGAACACGAAATGCTACAGGGCTTATTTTAAAGTTTTAACACATAATAAATATGCATGCAAATGAAAATTTCAATCTTTGAAATAGTTTTATTACTTAAAATTCTTTAACTCGTTCTGCACGAAAAAATTGTTTAAGAGGAAAGTCCTGGATGGTGACGAATTAAAAAATAAGCTACATATTTTTCTCTCACTCACACACATATTCAAGCTAGAGTTAAACACGTGAACTTCCTGTTTAGTAAACTGAGGCTTTTAAAAACTGAGGTTAAAAAATTGTCATGTTTATTTAGATTTATAACGTAATAGTTTAATATAAAAAGCATTTTCGCTTGAATATTAATTTCATTGTATTCATCAGTGTTTATCTTAATTTTATTGACAATGTAATAGAATCACTTAAAGTTAAAAAAAATAAACAATGTCTGGAACATAGCTAAAGCTATAAATATTTAGAGGAAATATGTAGTAGTTGTTTGCTGATAATCACCCATCTCTAGAACATTTAAAGATTTTGGCTCTACTAGGAATATTATCTAGTAGAGCCAAAATCTTTAAATGTTCAATGTAGAGTCAAAATCTTTAAATCTTTAAATTATAAAGATTTTGGCTCTACTAGGAATATTGTTTGCTGATAATCGCCCATCTCTAGAACATTTAAAGATTTTGGCTCTACTAGGAATATTATCCATGGTTATTTGTGAAGAGGAAATTCTATGAGTAAAAAAAAAAAAAAAAAAAATGCCATCATATATCAAAAGTAAATTCTTTCATTGGCAGGTTCTGAGGTATTACTACATAATTCTGAGGTATTAATTTGTAATATTTTACAAGCACAACCTATTTTACGTGCGCCATCCTCAATTAATGAACACGAACAGAGCACATAAAACATGTTGTGGTTCAGCTTGTCTACGTTTCAAACCCACAGCCGTTTATCATGATAATGACATCTAATCTCATCAACTTACAACTTCAGGTGAACTTTTAAGATTTGAAATTAAGTTTTAACTTTGTATATTTAAGTTCTATCTTTGTATTTACCTACATTCCCAGTGGGATGTTTAAATTTCTTTTAGAAATCACCAATTGCTTAGCAAAACATGACACCTGGTGGGGAGGTTCAATGTGCAGCCCCATGTACAACAATGTTTAGAAGGATTGCTCGTCTGCAGACTAAATTCAAGATTCTCTCATAAGATGAAATATAACGAAGCAAATCGCCGGACAGAGATTGTTTGATGGATTTAGACATCCTCCATCTAAACTATAAGAGTCTAAACTATGATCGTTTGAACTATTTTCGCATTACAAAAAAAAAAATTATTTGATGGGCCTCACATACAAGATTTTTTTAACAAATTGAAATAAAAATTAACTCTTAGAAGTTTTATTAAAATTAATTTATTTTTATTATAATTTTTTTTAGTTTGAAACCAATGAAATGGATGTGTGTGTGTGTGTGTGTGTGTGTGTGTGTGTGTGTGTGTGTGTGTGTGTGTGTGTGTGTGTGT
>JAPDSC010152574.1:58593-91856 GCA_026290005.1 Latrodectus geometricus
TACAATATTCCTTTAAGTATTATTTAGAGGAATATTGTACCATTCTTATTTAGCTCTTGTATGAAATTAATTGCTAGACGAATCTAATGCCAAAGGTGGTATTACACCATACCAATAAGGGATTCTTAAGAGAAATAAAGTGTTTCCATTATTTTAATAACCACCTATAAGCTGTAAGTCCATTTTAAATTGCAAATTGATTAAAAAAATAATAATATCATTGGTTGACAAGAAAACAATTCCAATAGCTTAAAAGATATTTACTTGTGCAAACACTACTTTCGTACTCATTCAGGTGAGGGAATTAGCCATGTACAGGGAAAAATCATTCGCATGCCCAGAATGTAACAGATTAAGAGATAGTATTGATAAGATAAAATATGCATATTAGAACATCTGTTGGATCAAATGTTCTTCTACTTCTGTAGTTGACCATAGAGAGAAGAATACCAACTCAAGCATGAATCTCGTCATTTATCGTTATAATAAATGAAGAGGAGTTGGCTGTGTTTAGCAGTTTCAGTCGACAAAAATAAACATTAGACGACATTAGTTGTGACGTCATATTGTTTCCAAACATTTGCTGTTAAGCGTCATTTATCATTGAAACTGCCATAGACTTAGGTGATAGATTTTTAAATTTTTATTTTTGAAATTGATATTCATTATTTAAGGATAACGTGTTTGTTGAAACTTTTAACCTTTTGTTTGCTTAACCTTTGATTCTCGCCAAATTGTAGTCACAGTTAATCACCAAGCTGGGCTTATTTCCAATCGTATTCTGGTTGCAACAGAACAATTTATTGTTCTGTGCCAACAAAAATCACCAATAAAATCGATAGCCAAACAAAAATCTCCAAGTTTGTCAAGAAGGCACTCTCAAATACAATATTAAACAAATGTTTACATTGTATTTGTTTGGAAACAGTTGTGGAAATGACGTCACACTAATGTCGTCAATTGAAACTAATCTTGAGAACTTAACTTACTCTTGCTTATTCAATAAATTGAAATTTAAAATTTTTAGTGAAATTGATAAATACAAATTGATAGGAATTTAAAATTTTTGAGTTCAATCTACATTATTGGGAGACAATAAGACACATACATAAAGAAGAGTGAGACATTACAACAAAATTTTTTAAAAGTTATTTTGGTAGTTACAAATTTATTATGATAAGATACATTATTTTGATTAAGTCAAATTGGTTGAAGAAAGCATTCTCTGTTTGGTTAAAACTTGATCGATTATAGCGATAAAGATTACAATGATAAAATGATTATGATTCAGCTTACATATTTTTTGTTGTACTTAAAATAATTATTAGTTCCTGAGCTAAAACAAAAAAAATTGCATTGTTCTATTAGTTATATCATCCTCAGCAGTGTGCTCCAATGTAACTGTACTCGTTGCCGTTTGGAATATTGTTGACCCTGCAAGCTGCCAAGGCGCTCCTGTTCAGATTGAGATCAGTGGCTTGTTTCCAAGTGTTGGAGTGAGCGTCATACATTTCAACGCTAGTGATGGTAGCTAACCCTGCTCCAGAAAGTAATTCTAGTTAGTTGTATAATATGAAAATATATGTAAGAGAAATTGGTAGTAAATGGAAAGCGTGGAGGTAAAATAACTTGAAGACAAAATTAATGAAAACAAGTTGTAGAAATTAGCTACAAAATTAATGCATGTAAGATATCTCAAGAATTAATGAATTCATTTCGAATATACACAAGCGAAACGAAACCCGTTGTCTAAAATTGTGTTTGTTTTCGAATACGATTTTGTAGAATTGGAATTTCTCTGAGCGGCAAAAATTAGTTTGAAAAGTGATTATTTTACTTAAGTAGTCACTATTTCAAGATAATTAACTTTTTGTAAAAGTGCCATTCCTTGTTTGATGCCACTCTACAGTTGTTATATATCATAAAAATATTTTAAAAGATCCTATTATCAATAAGAATGTTAATTTTCAAATACAATATTCGTAAAAACGGGTATTATTGAACATACTTGTTTAACCAAAGAAGAAATTTCACAGTGATTGCTTCACAGAAAATTATGGAATTTGAAGGAGATTCCAAAATGTCTATTGAACAAAATCCTGGAAAACTAATAATAGAATTTGTAGGTTTGGAAAATTCAAAGTTAAAACAATAAATAATCGTCTATTTACTTTTGGGGGGGGGAGTTGAAATCCATTTCTTCAGAAACTACTCATCTTACACATAGAGCTTGATGTAGACGTAAAGATACGGCATTATCTTTGGCTACAGATTACTTCGCTATCTAGGTTCGTATGTTAAACCAGCCATGCTTGCTTCAATAATAAATGAGCAACAAATTAACACTAATATATGAAAATAAGATTATTTACCATTAAATCCTCCGATTGCGTACAGGAAGCCATCCAGTACCGCTGTGGCGAAGTTACTTCGTGGCCCGAGCATTGGATTCACAAAAGTCCATGTTTTAGTCACTCTATCATATCTTTCCACTGTAAGTAGGTTTGTAAAATATAATTAAATCTAAGGAAATAAAATAAATTGAAAAAGCTATCACTAATACAAAATAAGCTCTTTATCTAAATGAAAATCATATTTATAGGCTGCTCAACACAGTAACGAATAATTGTAACCCAAATCTAGTAACCACGGGTTTCTAAAAGTATATGAATTTCTGTAGAAATGATGTATTCAAATATCAGAACAATTAACTGTCGGAATTTTGATTTCCATATGAGTGAATTAAGCACCTGCCTCTATTGGTCCACGGATCTTCCAAATAAAACTTAGTTGCAATAAGAACTAAATCAAACCATGTGATTTTTATTTACAATTTTAATAAACTAGTATTATCGCAAAAATTTTTTTAATCCAGGCCGAATTTGTGGTCTGAAAATATAGTCAAAAAATAAAAATTTATAAGTTAATATTAAATGTTCAGTTATTTAATATGAGCATTAAATCATAACTTTGAAAAAAATTACTCATCTTAAAATGTCAGGAAGATGCTTTAAACTTAAAATCGGAACTTATATTAAGCCTATACTTACTAGATTCTCTTAGATAAAAATGCATTAAAAGTATGTAGAAAAAATAGCAGTCAACAAATTGCTTGATACTTGTACACAAGCGTAATTGCATTTTCTACTGATCAAGTCAAGCATATTTTCATGTATCACTATAAAATAATCCACTTAATTATAGGTAAATACAGGTAACTATAGATAGTATTTTTAAACAATGATGAATAAAAAAATGAAATATTTTAAACTTATAGTTATATGTTCCACACAAAGATAAAATTTATACTAATTATTTATACAGATATATATAATTTTAGTTATTTCAAATTACCAAGAATCAACCGAATCAATTAGGTTTTGTATTAAATAATCAGTAAAGTTGCCTCTAAAGTTGTCTTAAAGTTTAAAGTTAACTTTTGATGTTTATGATTGAGCCTTGAAATAGACCATTGATGAAAATATTATTTCTTTTATATCTGGCAAAAAACTGTCTTTGACGTTGTCAGAAATTGACATATAAAAACCTGAGATGACACGAATGGCAGTTAATTGAGTATATTACACGTAATTGTACTTTTAATTACCATAGTTAAAATTTGATATACATCCATATCTAAATTAAGCGTATTTTTTTCCGAAAACTTTTAATAATTGTTGAATGTAACACGTTACTTGGAAATTTATATTATAACTAATAGATATTGAACACTCACTACTTACCCAGCTTCACTGTAGAAGCCACTGAGTTTCACACTGAAGCCTTACTTGAGTATTTTGTTGTTTTCCGGTAGGGGGCACCAAAGAATAAATAATATAGAGACTTGGGATAAATGTTTATGAAATATTAAAATCAAATATCATTGTCTGAAGATATTAAGATCGTTATCATCTATTATGCCGCCATACTTATCAGTCTCGGAATAGGTGAAATATCGAACGCACTTTTCTGAACACAAAGATAGTTCCTTTGCCAAACAGACTACCAAAAGTTACTTTTGAATTTAAAGCAAAATAATCTTACCAGAAGAAAGTCTGTTGTTGCCGTTAAATCCTCCAATAGCATACAAATAGTTCCGGAAGGCCACCATCTTGACTCCACTTCGAGGAGAATTCATATCTGTGATCAGAGTCCATTCATTAGTTTCTGGATTATAGAATTCTGCACTTTCCAGTACTTGCGAGCCGTTAAATCCTCCAACGATGTAAATCTTACCTAGAAACAGATACAACACTTACTTTGTATCTGTACAGATACTTTGCATAGCTTATTATACAATTATATATATATATATATTATATGTACAAGGTGATTATAATCGAAGTTTATGTTTCCTAACGCGCTAAACAGAAGAAGAGACGCTGATCAGAATGGTGTCAAATTTGAAAAGAAAATGATTGAAAAAAGGGGGAAATCGTATGGCATAAAGGAAAACATAGTTCCAAATTTTAGTAATAGCTTACAGTGTAATTCTCATCTCTATTGTAAACGTAAAAGAAGATACCTGCTAAGAATATGGATATGCAATTGGTATAAAAACGCGAGGTCATCGGTTTTCCTTATTTCGCATATGAGAAACTACCCTTCTTTATTGTAAAATACACTACTGGCCATTAAAATTTCTACACCAGGAAGAAATGCAGATAACAAAATGATATTTATTGGACAAATATATTATACTAGAAATAACAAGTGATTAAATTTTCAAAACATTTGGCTGGATAGATCCTGAGAAATCAGTACCCAGAACAACCCCCTCTGGCAGTAATAACAGCAGTTATACCCTTGGGCATTGAGTCAAACAGAGATTGGATTGCGTGTACAGGTACAGATGCCCATGCAGCTTCAACACAATGCCACAGTTCATCAACCGTAGTGACTGGCGTTTGGTGACGAGCCAGTCGCTCGGCAACCATTGACCAGACGTTTTCTATTGGTGAAAGATCTGGAGAACGTGCTGGCCAGGGCAACAGCCGAACATGTTCCGTATCAAGGAAGGTCCATACAATACCGGCAACATGCGGTTGGGCATTATACTGCTGAAACGTAGGGTTTCGCAGGGCTCGAATAGAGGGTAGAGCCACGGGTCATAACATATCAGAAATGTAACGTGCACTGTTCAAAGCACCGTCAATGCGAACAAGAGGTGAGTGAGACGTGTATCCAATGGCACCCCATGCCATCATGCCAGGTGATGGGCCAGTATGACGATGACGAATGCACGCTGCCAGTGTGCGTTCACCACGATCCCGACAAACACGGATGCGACCATCATGATGCTGCACACAGAACCTGGATTCATCTGAAAAGATGACGTCTCGCCATTCGTGCGCCCAGGTTCGTCGTTGATCACACCATTGAAGAAGCTCTTGTCTATGAAGCAGCGTCAAGGTAAGCCGCAGCCATGGTCTCCGAGCTGAGAGTCCATGCTGCTGCAAACGTCGTAGAACTGTTCGTGCAGACACTTGTTGTTTTCCAAACGACCTCGTTTCTTGACTCACGGCTCGTGACGTGGTTGCACGATCCATTACGGCCATGCGGATAATATGCCTGTCTTCTCGGCTGCTAGTGATAGGTGGCCGTTGAGATCCCTCATGGCGTTCCGTATTACCATCCTGAATTCATCGATTCCATATTTTGCTAACAGTCATTGGATCTCGACCGACGCGAGCAGCAATACTGCGATAAGATAAACCGCAATCCCAGTACGCTACAATTCGACCTTTATCAAAGTCAGAAACGTGCTGGTACGCATTTCTCCTTCTTACACGAGGCATCACAACAACTTTTCACCAGGCAACAATGTTCAAATGCAATTTGTATATGAGGAACCGGCTGAACAATTTCCTCATTTAAACACAATGTAGGTGTCACTATTGGCGCCTGCTTTGTCTGAATGCGTTGAAAAGCTAATCATTTACATATCACAGCACCTTCTTCCTTTCGTATAAATTTAACGTCTGTAGTATGTCGCCTTCTTGGTGTAGCAGTTTTAATGGCCAGTAGTGTATTTTACAATAACGATGATTATTCACCATTAACTCTGTAAATATATCTAACACTCCAGGGTATGAAAAAAAAGGCGTTGGTCTAAAAGCTGCCGAGGGTCTTAAGAAAATTATTTAGAAATTCGTAAAGATAAGTTCTTTTGGTGTACAATCTGTTAAAAAGACGAAAATTGATTCGATGGAAAAAGTAGCCACAGCAGTTGAAGAGAAATCAAATGGTGGTGTTTAACAGTGCAATGCGTGGAGAATGGATCAAACATAGGATATGCCAGTCAAAACGGGGTACAAAATTTTATGAAACATTCTACACTGATATCTATACAAAATTACCTATGTATACAGGAGTTGCTTCCTGCTGACTTGCAGACATTTGCTTTAGAATTTCTTGCTGGTATGTAGTTAGACGATAAATAACCTTGAATTATTTAGTGGATGGACAAAGCCCATTTTCCTCTAAAAAGATATGTCAGTACAAAGAATTGCCTAGCTAGAGCAGCAAGGAATCCATTCGTAAGTCAAACCATAAAACTTCATTTTACAAAGGTCAAAGTGTGGTGTGTATTTATAATCATTTATCATATTGCCATATTAATTTGAGGAGAAGAGTGTCTTTGGTTCTGTTCCCTATACCGTAATTAATAAGATTTAAATGTGTCTACATGAAATCAACTCATTCCAGTTCTTGAACAAAATGGATATTTGGATTATTTTTATGTAAGATTGTGTTCTTCTGCACATTGCAAATCCAGGGTATATCAGCTCCTGATACATCATTTCAGAAATGCTAGGATTGTAAGGAATCATTTCGCTACAGTTTGGCGATCCCAATCACCTGGTCTTAATCCGTGTGACTTCGCTGAAGGGTCACTTGAAAAATAGCATATTTGCTGCTCTAACTGAAACTTAACTGAATAGAAGGAAAACATTGTGCAGCCTATTTTAAACGTGACCTTAAAAACACTTCGATTAGTTGTAATTAATTCTCGTTTTCAATTTGTGGCAACAAAAAGAGGACAGCATATTGAATATAATTTGCACCAGTTCACGAAATTTAATAACAAACTTGACTGGTGCTTTTTATGTGGTTTATAGCCTCAAGACAATTAAAACTTTAGTTTCACATTCTATGGAATATAACCATACTATGGTGATTGGGTTTACGTAACTAAAACTATCACATCTGTGCTCTTATGCACACTGGAAAGTATAGTTAGTTTAATGTGTAATTTGCCCCTTACTTGATGGTTTATCGTTCATTCATCATTTGCAATCGAGCGTTTTTAAAATATGATGCATTGCCATCTGTTAATAAAATTAAAAAATATTTTTTTTCTTATGCCAAAAATTTTATTTTTTATTAATTTTCGAATATTATTCTTCGTAAAAACTATTCTCTCTCTCTCTGTTCATATATTTGGCTTCATTTATATATTATTTTGTTATTCAAATTCTTGGAAGAATTTTGGCAACCCTTGAGTTATCGACACAGTGGAGTCCCTTTGAACAGTTTATTTTAATTCACAATTTTCTTGTTTATTTGAATTCTTTTAAGAGTGATTTAAGATAATTACTAGTGGCATTCTTTCATGATTCTTGAGTGTCGTGTGAAAAAAATTCTTCACTCAAGTGATAACGTTCTATAGTCTATTTCCATATTTTCCTTTGATTCGTAGGTGCTCTATTAATATTTTTAAATAATTATAGCTTGGGTTCTTCTCTTTTAGATATAAATATTTACTACAATTTTAATTCTACTAATTGTCATAAATAGGAACAGCTATTACACTTATTATTAATGAAAATTTTAATTTAGTTAATCTTTTAATCTTTGAAATTTGTGTTAAAATTGCTTATTCCAATTTTTCCACTGTCATTCGAATTTTATTTCTATATTTTTTTCTTTTATTCATATTATACGTTTGCATTAATATTTTCATTTTTAATTTGTATCAATTATATCGTTGTCCTATTCATACTTTTCTTTAATATAATTTATTACATACAGCTAGATAAGCGTGAAAAATAATCGTTTGTTACTAACCAAATACAGTTGAAGAAATTACGTAATATTTCAATAATTATATCACTTTAATAATTATGTAAAGAAATTATGTAATATAAAGAAATTATATAATGTCGGCGCTGATGCTGTGCATGTTGCAAAGAATGTCTATTGGTTTCTTAAATCTTTAATAGCAATTTAAGTATTTGTGTGCCCTTGCAAAAGAAGCGTGAGATAAAGAGCAACCTCGAACAGTCACCTGTACAGACGCAAATGCCGTTGACAGGCGAAGAATCTATGATCAGCATTTTGGCAAGGCAACAATCCCTGATCTAGACTGCCCAAGAAACCTCTCCTCCACAATAGCTCGGCTGCGTACTGGACATTTCAAGGGCATGAAAATATCACCAACTGGTATTAAATCCTATCCCAACTGTGAGCACTGTCCTCAATCCGAACTAACACCAGATCATATCTTAAACTGCCAAGCCATTATCCGCTCCCTCTTCGAACTAGGAGCTCCACCAATTGAGATCCTCCATAGCCACCGGGCTCCAGAACTAGCAGATCTCATCAACAAGACTTTTGGTGGACTGTAGACTTTTTTTTTTTTTTTTTTTTTGCACTTCACACTTACTCATAGACACGACGACAACAACAACAAGTATTTGTGTGATGGATAAATTTGATATTTCTATTTAAAATTTTCTTAACCACAGTCTCGTTTTTTAAGCTTAACGTTTTAGTAGACAAAACCACATCTAAATTGAATATTTGAATTTTATTTTTTATGGTACTCACATACCGTCGAGAGTGTCTGCACTTGCATCGCTCCTGATGCTGTGCATGTTGGCAACAAATGTCCATTGGTTGCGCTCCGGGTTATACTTCTCGCACGACCTGTTGCGTCGATGACCGTCGTATCCACCCATGGCGTATATGTAGTCTCCGACTGTGGCCACGCTGACGTAGCATCGTTGCACATGCATGCAACCCCGCTCTCTCCAAGCGTGACTCATGGGGTCGTAGCAGCGGACGCTGTTGAAACATTGGTTGCCGTCGAATCCGCCGATAATGTAGATGAGATTCTGGTGCCACACCATCCCATGATACGCCCTGCTAATGCAATGGAATGTTTTTCATTTTTAAACTTGCATACTTAAAAGCATTTTAAAATTGCACAATTAAATGAGCTTAACTTTTGAAATTTGTTAACTTACAAAATCTCTTTTTTGCCAAACAAATATCTATCTATATTTTTTGGTAATCTGAGGGCTAAAAGCTCCGTTCTCATGTCTAAAAGATAATGGGTTCGATGTCAGGTTCAAACCATCTTTCTTCCAAACTTATATATATTAAAAGTTTTTTGGAATCCAATGCATTAAACTGTGACCGTAATGAGTGGGAAGAAGTATGCCAATTGATATATAGCAATTGAAGATTTAATCCCTTCATCATATCTCAAAATTCTTGGTAGTCTGTCAGTATTTAGAGTTTTCTTTTGGTAGAAATATACATCCATTAATGAATTATAGAAACTTAACCTAATCTAGCAAATGATATTTCAGACTGATCTTTTGTTTTAAAGATACACACTACCGGTTTAAAAGAAAATTCAATGATGTAATTAAAACTGTGTGTACCTCGGAGTACTGTCCGGAAAAGTGGTGAGGAACCACCGTTTCGTTTTCAAGTCATAAGTCTCCATCATGTTAGTGGCAGAACCAGCGCTCCAGCCACCCATGACGAAGATGAGCTCGTTCGGAACTCTGGGACGGAGGAAGGGATGGTGGACATCAAATATTTCCAGCCTGTGGTTGTTATTATTATCTTGACCTTCACCCATGGACTTGGCCTGGAGGTCGAGGAACAGCTGTGATGCCTGGATGAGCAGGTGCTGACATTCTTCATTGGCCCCGATGATTGCGTTAGGCCAGATGTTTTCTTCAAAGAAGCTGTTCAAGATTAAGGTATAAATTATAGGATGAATTAATAATAACATGATTAACAAATAACAAGCACGCAAAATTAGTAGCATTGCTTATGCAGCAGATTTTTGGTTCACAAATTTTGTATAAATATAATATAGGGCAGAACATAAGTGATTATGGAAAACAATAAATTTGTAATATTTAGTTAGTTTATCCTTTGTAAAAATTGACTGCCGCATATTTTTTGCTCATTTTATCCTACGATCATTTTTATCTATGAAGATTAATTTAACTTGAGATGACATTTATTAGAATGTATTTTAAGCGACTGCAGTTATTAGTGCTCGAAGAGTAGCTTGAAATTTTTAACTATTGAACTGAATGCCAGGTCGCCAATCATTCAGATTAGAACTTGACCATGAAGTATCAGATTTCATTTCAAAACATTCACATTCATCAACAGGAGTATGTCATGAAACAACATATTTTCTAACTGAAGGATTTGTCTACAATGAAATCTAGATTCTCAAGTTGAACAGAAAGTTTGTGAAAAATCACCAGGGGTATTAATATATATATTTTTAAAATCAATGGAAAGTTTACCACATATTCTTTGGCTGAATGCAACATCTGTCATGAAATAACACATTTTTTAGATAAAAAGAATTTATCATAAAATATCACACTAGATGAATGGAATGGAACTTATTTTCAGTGGAAGCGGAATGTCTGTCACAAATGAGAGAATTCTTTTGATGAACGAAGTGTGTATGTAAAGATACGTATTAATAGAAAAAAATGTGCAGAATTTTTTACAGAGAGCAAGCAAAATATTCAAATCTTAACAGAAGCCTTCAGCTATGTTGCTATACATTTTTTATATATAATTTGATAATATATTTGCTTTCTCTCTCTTTCGCTTTATGTATAATAATATCCAGCAAAGAACATGCTGAAAACATTAACATTTCATTTCTAATAAGTTTTAAGTTATTTGTTGAATAAGAATTGAACATATATTTTGTGTCAGAACGTATTCCATACATATTCAGTGTGTCAGTTCATGCTGGATGCCATTGCGATTCGTTACAAAACGCGTCAATTTAAACCATTAAGATTGTCCTGGGAACCATTAAAAGCGAAGAAGGATTAAAATCCGATTGACATATCAGTGATTAGAGAGGGGGGAGGAAATTCGACATTGCTCTGTAAATCTCGCGCATGCAAATAAGAGACAGTGAGTTAAGGACTTACTTCGGATCACACAAGCCGATGCGCACACATCGTAGTAAATCTGGAAAGTGAGCAGATCGACTTTGAATATCTGACTCAACCCACTTCATGACTGCCCAGTAAACGGATTCCTCTTTGCTCACATTCAAGGTGTCTGTACTGAGAATAAGTACCAAATCTTCTACGGTAAGAGATGTGAATTGAGAGTTCGATGGATAGATCTGAAATGAAAGGCAAACTTTGGAAGAAAATAAAACCTTTAAATAGCATTTCGTATTTGTAATAAGTGGTCACAGAATTATAGAAACTATAATCAGATTTATATCCTTAATAGGTCTCATGTATTTAGCATCGTCAATACATTCTCAAAGAGGTTAGAGCTCTGATCTCCAGTTCAACTGTTTGTGGGTGTCGTCATTAAGCTAGATTTATTGAGCTGGCTGATAGTTGGGTGGCAGGACTTAGTTTTTCAGTCCAACAATTTTGATGTTTCGTCAATAACTTTGCTAAACTCCCAAAGACGGCAAAAATGGATATAGCATTTGTATAGTTTCGCTCTAGTTTTCAGCTCATATTTCGTAGGTTCCATCTGTAATTTTGCTAAATTTCCAGGTTTTTCTCACCTAGTTGGTAACTGAATAACTAGGATATTAGATTCAGTATTAGAGTCATATTTTTGATTATTCATTCAAGTTTATTAAGAAAATGCATTAAGTACATAATTCTGTATTAAGTATTTGAACATAAAGAGTAATTCATCATGCTTTTCAGACACATTCTTAATAAACAGCAGTATGGTAAATTTACTTTCTGTAAATAATTATCTTTGGTTGAATAAACCAAGCACATATCTAAATGAATTTCATAAGAAATTGATGATTAGAACACGTTATATATGGTGAAGAATAGTGAAAAATAATAACAGTTTCGGAACAAAAACTTTCTCCTGCAACTTGTAAAGTTGTTTTTATTCATTTTAGATTTTGGTCATTTTTTCGACATCCTTATCTTTCATCTTGGAAGCATAAATTCTTAACTCTTCAGCAGTTTTCACCTATTTCGGATCTAAATAGCTTTTGGCTATTTGTTCAACATCTTGATTCTTCCCTACTTGGGATATGAGTCCTCGACAGAGACTCAACACAGAATACAATAGCACTCTTTTCGCATTTAGAATCTAGATAATTTTTTTTTCATTTGTTCGACGTCTTTAGATTTTCATCTAAGAAATATACATTCCTTAACACATTTCACATTTATCTGCTCAAGCATAGTATTTTGAGAAATACTTCTGATTGTTTAGTTACATTCTGCTAATGATTATGTTCTGAATCTGCATATGTGTCATGGTTTCCAAATCTCAGACAATTCAGGACTTTTCAGAGTTAACCAATGTGCTATCTTATCTAAAAAAGCCTTTCGACTATCTTCTTTCTGTGCAAAAATTGATTAAGGAAAATTCGCCCAAAGTAGATGAGAAAGAGCTTATAGCTGAAGCTGTTAGCTTTTTTACCACAAGTGCTTTAGAAAATTGGAGTAAAACAATTTTTTTGTCGTTATTCGGAAAACAACTCGACATCGTAATGGCCTTTCAATGCTTGAAATGTATCAAATCATGATTTTTACTTGTTTGAAAAAATATTTTAATTAATGTTGTAAGAGCAAAAATCTTTTCATTATAAATAAGGATACACATGAATTATTTCTATTTTACAAAATAAGCCTAATGTATAAAAAGCAAAAATTCAATTATTTTAGATTTTAATTTTTCATAACTCCCTTTTTATTTTAACTTGCAAATTTAATAATTTTGTTTTATGCATGTGTTTTTTATATTCCTATTAATTTCTTCTCTATAATTTAATTTTAGTTCTAGCAAAGTTATTTCCTATTACAAATAAATTAATATTGATGTAATTCTTTTTTTTGCATTTCTTATTCATCACAAGACATGGAAAAACCTCAAAGTAATAACGTAGTGTATTCTGAGTTGATATAATCTTTAAATTGGATGATTTGGAATTTATCTCAAGAGACCGATTCGTTCGATTAACACCTTAGTGTCACATAAATAGTTTTTTAGAGTTTCTTATTAAAATAAAATCACAAAGGATTTTAGACGTGTCATTTCAGTTTCATTATTTAGTACAAACGTCCGCATATGCGTACATATATACATGGAAATGGTGTTCTTTTATTTAACCGACTTAGTTGGTACTTTATTGCTCAGATCTCTAGTCTTAAATTCATAAGTCCAAAAATTCAATTTCTGAAGTAGATTTGTGCTGCTATTGTGCATTAATATCCTTCTTAAAAATCATTATTCATTTAAGCATTCAAAGGATGGTAAATTAAATTACCGACTTTTTCATTTTGATCATTTTATGGTTAAATGTATTCACTTGATGAGGAATACCCAAAAAACATAATAGTTAACGAATACCGCAGAAAAGTATCAACTGTAAAACTATTGATTGACACATGTTAAGATATATGATCGTGTTTGCTTCAAGAAGCTGTTCACAACTTACATTTAGTTTAAAAAAATTGACTTTCCTGTGGTACCCTTGTTACGACGTCATAACTAGATTATGCTAAATATCAAAATAGTTCAGCTTTGCTTAGATTCTCGTTTCCATGGAGAAATATAATTTTTTTTTTTTTTCTGGAACAGTGAGTAGCTGCAGTTAGTTTAAGTTTGAAGTTTGAAGCTCAATTCAATAAAAAAGTATGAATCTATGTTATTTCGTCTTAGCAAAATAATATTCAATATAATAATTTTTATAATTTAACCTGCAAGGATTCTGAATTAAGAACTAACCGCCTATTAAAATAAGTCCATGTTGAAGTCAGATTGTGAAACTACTTTGATATACCCCCCAAATCGAAAAGTTGGCGACTTTTTTTCTCGCCAAGATGGATTCTCGCTAAATACAAATAATTAATACATAAAAAAACTTTAAAAAAAAAAATTAAAAAAAAATCTCAAAAAATAAAACAAAATACAAGAAAATACTAAATTTGGCAACAGCAAAAACATAAAAGCTGAAAAAACCTAAAAGCTGAAAAAACCTAAAAGCTGAAAAAACCTAAATTAACAAGACCAAAATAAGAAACAGAAACCCTAAAAAGTTCGTAGGGAATGCCAGATTTGGCGCGTAATTTTTGGGGGATATATAAAAGTTGTTCCCAGATTAATTACCAAGATACATTCTAGAATTTATATTTTAGATTATTTTCCATTTACTAACTTGAAAATGAAATTGAAGGAAGTAAGCTAAAAACATTTTTAACAAATACCTTTTCAAAGTTATTGAGAATGAAATGTATTGCCTCCTTCTGTAAGTCATCATATTTATAATGCTTGGCAAAATTGTAAACACTGATACAGTTTTCAATGGAAAGTTTAGAAGACAGGAAGGATTTGCACAGCTTGACAATCTCTGGAATAGATAGTAGCTCTGCAGCTTCCACAACATCTTTTACCTTATCCTGTCTCAACTGAAGCGATGCTGAGTAGATGTAATCAATAATTATAGCCATAGTCTCTTTTGAAGGGCCAACTATGCACACTTCCTTTGGCGGTTTTTGATTTGTTTCGATAAATCGCTTAAAGTACGGACTTTGGAGTGCCATTATTTCGAAATGCACTTTGAATGAACCGCCGTCCTCTGTTTTAATGATCAAGTTGACCATCTCACCATTGTCTAAAAGATCTCTGAAGGACTTCATTTGCTTTTCAAAATCTCCCATATTTTAAATAAAATTATCGATGCTATTGATTACAGAAAGTACAAGTAACTCAAACCATGTTTTAATGAATCTATTTTGGTTAGCGATGACATTTATTAATTTGATTACAAAATAAAATTTTGATGATTTAGGGAAAAAAGAAATAAATTAATTGCTTCATTTCATTGCATAGATTTGATTTAGTTTCAATCGAGATTTTTTCCGGACTTAAATTTTATGTAATTGCCCTGTTTATGCCAGCCATGCAATTTTGTTATCAATTTAAAAAAAAAGATATCTTCAAACTCTTAATGACTTCATTGACATTGAGTTTACGATAAGTATGATCCTGTCAAAGTAGAGCACAGCTATCTTAAAGAAACTTTTGGCTTTACTTTGAAGAAGTTGATTTTCTGAAGTTAATTTGTTAATTGTTCTTAATTTAGCTTCTATATTATTTTATTTTTATTCAAACCAAAAGTCATAAATTTTTGTTGTCATGCACGTAACTTCTATCGATTCATTTTTTTTAAAAACGTTAATTTTTTTTATAATAAATTCTGTTTAAATGTCATTATAATAATTATAATCATCTTTTTGTTGAATCAGCTCTTAATTTTTCTCTCAGTTGTTCGAAATTTGCTTATATTTCCTTAATTTCACTTTTGGCATTTCATTCAAACTATTTTTCAACTATTGTTTAGTTATGAATTTTTATATTTTCATTATATTTTCATTATTAACTTATGTTTTGAAATGTGTGTTTATATTTGCTCCTTTTCATGTGTCCACTTGAATTTGATTCTCCTTTCTTTTCGTCTTTTGCTTCAAAATCCTATCATTTTATTGTTTTCTTATATTTTTCATTATTAATTGACGTTAATCAAGCATTTGTTGCAATCGATTGACCGTGATCCATATCACAGACACACTAAGAATGAGATTCCATACCATGTTCATGGATCAACTTTAGTTGGCACGCCTTACTGTCAAGATCTGCTAGGTTGAAAGATTCTCTGCTCTCTACTTGATAATAGTACTGATAGCGAAACCAGAGAAGTGCATATGGTTAGTTGATGTACTTTAAGAAGGGAGGCTCAAGGGCTAAAATAAATTTTACAGTTAAAATGAACTACTTTAAGATTAAATAGAATAAAAATTAATAAATCGACAATAAAATTACTGTTAAAGTAAAAAGACGCTTTTAGATAAATTTAAGACCTTATTGTATATAAGTGGCATAGAAATTATAAAAAAGAAGATAAGATTAAAAGTAATTTAATTTGTATAGAAGTTACCTATCTAGTGGTAGAGAGCGATCGTTATTGGGTATTTTTATTTAAGTTTTCTTGGATCGAGATCGATTTATAAAACATTATAATTATGATCTTGCTTTATTATCGTTTTTATAAAATTTATACCTCCATATGTATTGTAAGCATGTTATGAGGAATGAAATTTTACACCTCTTTCTCGCTGGAAGAAAATATATTTTATTAATATTTTTCATATAAATATATTTATTTGTTTCCTACGTCAATGAATTTCCTATGTTGTTATAATGACCCCTACGACCGCTAGATGGCGTTGCTGCAGCAGCAAAAATAAATCAGACTTTTTAACCATAAAGTGGTTGTTTCTTTCGTTACAGTTGAGATCATGTGTACGTCACTTTATTTTACTAATAATTGGTCTGTGACTTAAACAAATAATCGTTTCCACCAATAATGTTGAATATACAATTTTGCCCACCAATCAAAAACAAGTAAATTTGTCATCTTCAGTTGGAAAGAAAATTTTGGCCAATATCTTAGTGGGATTGGTTATTTTATATATTATTGGAGATTTGTCTCTCTTGATACAGCTATTAAAAAATAAATATTTATTAATCATTAAGTAAGAATAAATTTATTTCATGTACCATATAAACCACATTAAATATTAATATTTGATTATTTATGCAAGCAATAAATAAATCATAATATCTACTTTATGGTTAGTTTAAATCGGCAAAAACAATTTAAATGTGTGAGGTTTTTATTTTATTTTATTTTATTTATTTATTTATTTATTTTTAAGGAATGATGAGGCTATGGAGAATACTGGAATGTTTCTTCGTTTATAAAAATTTCGGGTAATTTTATTTTGTGATCTGTCTAAGAAGATAATAAATTTTTGCTAAAATAATGTGTTAGAAATTTTCAGCAAAAAATTAAATGAATGTCATAACACTGTATTGTCACGCATTTCATAAAATTGTATTTTAATCCGTATCTTTACTGGAATATAATAAACGGCATATTCTAAAGTAGTAAAGAGTTTAAGAAACAATGCAATATAGTCTAATTTTCTTGTTAGTCATCCAGCTTCAATTAATTGCGAAAAATGAAATTATACTCGGAATATTTAGCTAAAATTTTATTACAGTTAACTTATGAGTTTATATACATCTTTTATCCAAAAGTTTCCTGAATTATTTTTCTACCTGGAATGCAGCTATTACTTTTTACACGTCGACTCGCTCGTTTCAATATTAAGACTAAAATATTTTTAATCAATCGAAAAACAAACTGCTCATTTATTATCACGATTGATTATTTTGGAGAGCTTTTGTTAGTTGTTGAGTTCACTTGATTTCAGACTATGTGTATTTTGATTGTAATATTTAAGTAGTGATTTAACTAAGATAACGTTTCGAAATCAGCTTGAATCTCATAAAATTTTCACTTGTAAATTCAAATGGCTTATATCATTACATAGAATCTACTGAATATCGATTGCATTTTTTGATTCTGTTCCAAGTATTTTCTATACTGTAATTTTACATATAATTTTGATAATGCATATTAAACATTTTGTCTTTTAATTTCATTTGACTATATTATACTGATTATTAACTAACTCCTTTAATGTTTCTATTCTCCATTATTTTTTATCTTTTCGTGTCAAATCAAGGTAAATGATTCAATGATTTTAATAGCAGAAATAGTATTCAATATTTTATTTTATTATATAAAGTTCACTTCAAAATTTTCTTCCTTGTAAGAATAATTAAGTAAACCATAGAACATAACGGCTTAGACGGTAAAACATTCTAATTCATACTAGTGATTTTTCTTAAAACATTTGAAATCGTTTTACTTGTTTTCAGTATTCAATTGGATATTTTTAAATCTTTCGTTATTATACAATTTTCTATTAATACAAATATTAAATTCGCCGCCCAACCTGTCTAGTGGTTAGCGTAACTGACTACGGATGGGGAGGACTTGGGTTCGAATCCCGGCTCGGGCATGGATGTACTTTCACTCTCTCTCTCTTTCTGTGTTTCTTGTTCTTTCCTCAGATAATGGATGAATGTGGCCCGCCATATAAACGGGTTTGTGGTGGTGTGGTGTGGGCGATGCTACTCGTACCTCCGTGACTTGGTTCACAGGTGCCCACCGGGTAACGATGAAATGAGTAGCTATTTTAGGCCCTGTTGCGGCAAATGGGCTAGAGCTACTTACTTGCTCAAGGGTGCCCGCGATTAGAAATTAAAAAAATATTAAATTCACTTTTTATTTTTCAATTATGCTTATATTTTATAACATTAGAAATATTTCCTTTTTAAAATTAATATATTTAGAAAAAAAAATGTTGCGTACATAAAAAACCTATATTTCGTGTAATCAATGTTAAACCGTGAATAAGAACTAAATCACTTTTAATTAGTGTATGATTTTTCAATATACTTTCGTTTTCACATTTCCGCTAAGTAACCGACTGACCGCCTTGTATTTTTTTAACCATATTCTTCGGAAAAGATCAATGCATCAACTAGCATTATTTTCTCTTAACTATATGGCACACAGATGGAAGGACGTTTGACCTTATCAAATTATCATGGGTCGTCTAAGCGCAGTATTATTTTACGTAGTCGTCTACGTACACGTTACGTAATGTAGTATGATTGGATCAAAGCATCCAATTGATACAAAAATGATGTCTTACAATGGGCTTGTTTCTTTATCAAGCTACCGCGGCTCCAGTACTTGGTAATAATGTTGTTACAATTATAGTTTAGTTCATAGCAACAATTTGAGTAAAAATTTGTAAATACATTTTAAAACCAAATAAATTTTTCTTTTCAGAACAAATGTAGAATAATCACAATAAATGAATTCGATTATAATATGTGAACTCTTATTATCTAATTTTTTAGTTGTAAAATTTGCAGTGATCTATATTCGGAAAAGGGAGATAGAATAAGCAAAAGTAATCGCTTTAAGTTCATAAAATTGTCTTAAGGCAAATAACATGTAAAAAATATGCTAATGCCTTCACGCGGTCTAGTGGAAGGACATAGCTGTTCCCAGGTTCGATCCCAAATACTATTAAAGAAACAGAGCTGGATTTTTTTTTTTTTTTTTTTTTTTTTTTTTTTGCTTATGTTTTCTGCGTGAACATCTATCGAGGATGCTTGGGAGTTTTCAGGTTTCCTCCAGCTCAACATGGGAAAACAACCTACTATCTATGATACATCCTTCCTGAAGGCATTTAATACAATGGATATTAAAATGCCATATAACAGCCTATTCACTAGGCTATCCACAATAGAAAGAAAAAAAAACGCCATGATACTTGATCATCTAGTACTGAATATTTTTTCTATATTAGGCGTCGAACCAGCATTCTCGGCTAAGAGCAACGTCTTTCCTGACTTTATAGCTCCAAACATGTTCTACCACAAAAAAAGATTAAAATTTATGCAAATATTCGTTGAGTTGTGAAATATTATTTATTATGAAACAAAAGTATTTATTTATTTTTCTTCGAAAAGAATGGACGGAAAAAGATACCTGTAATCGAAATAATAAGAGAAAAAGAAAGAATCTGTAACTACCTTTAAATAGTTAAATATACTGTTCTGATTTTAAAAAAAAGAGTTTATAATGATAGATTAAAATTACATTCAAGACAAGAATGATGATTAAGAATTCAATATAGAGATGTATTTTTATTTTTTTCTTTCATATAAATTTCTTCCTTCTAATGGTCGAAAGTTTCTGTTGTCATTTATATTAGTATTTATTTGTTTACAACATTTTGAAATTCTAATTTTAATTGCTAATATTCTGTAAATTCTATAAAAAAAAAAAAAACTAATTCTTTAAATACAAGGTGTCGATAAATTGTCCTCATTTTTGTATTCAATAATTATTTATAACATTAATGTTTAGATGAATTCAAAGTTTTATAAATAGTCTTCCGCTTTTTGCAGAATGGAAAATATGAAGATAAGACAGTCAATTTCAATCAATGTACTGAAAAACTTGCAACACAGTACAGCTGTAATCCTGACGTCAAGGAAACGCTTAGTTCAATTTTTTTCTTCTGTGAGTTCCCTTTAAAAATCCTCAAACACATATTTCCTGCTATGTGATATCAAGTGATTTGGATGCTTTCTAAATGAAATGGTCAAAGGAAACAAAAAAAAAAGATATTCAATCTGTAAAAAAGAAACGATCTGCAATTATGAAGTGTAAAAAACTTTCACTCTGTTAACAAATATGTAAGTATAAATAAATGTCATAATTTGCTTATATATTAATTCTTTAGGATTGTTAAACATCAAGATGGCTATAAATATTAGGTTGGGGAAAAAGTAATCCATTATTTTTTCGGTAGACGTCTGTAGTGATCGATATCTCGTGAGGTATCTATCAAGCAATTTCAGATTTATGTTTGTTGGAAAGCTGACATTTGACACTAAAATATCCTCTTGCGGTTTTTTGTTTGATTAATTCAGTTACAAGTACAAGGTTTTAAAAATGGAAGACAACAAACAGAAAATTCGATACATTTTCGTTTTTCCCTTGTAACGGCGAAAAAGATAGCCGGGTGGCTAAAATTGTGAAAGGTGTTTGTCGTCCTATATAAGACTGTAACAACTAGTTACGTACAATTTTTGTTTCGTCGATTCCGTTCGGGTATTTTTGATGTTAGAGATGCACCTCGCATGTGGATACAGCATCGTCGAAAATGTCTATAAAATATCAAAAATGATCGAAGTTAACCGCATGTCAATAGTCGTAACGCGCAAGACCTAAAAATCTATATGAAAGCTGTTTTAAACTTTTTTACAAAGTGAATCCAAAAGAAGTTACATAAAGTTCACGTAAAAATAATGGATTTCTTTTTCCCCAAACTAATATCATTTTCTGGGTAACTTTTATTTAAAACAGAATGGCAATAGAATTTACTTAGCAAGCTGAAACTTCGCATGGAATAAAATAAGCAACTCATCGTTCAATTTATTTTGGATTTCATTACAATATAAAGTCATTGAATCATGAATTTTGAAGACTAAACAAAAATACATATAACAAAAAAATGCATATCATCAAACATAAAGACAACTTCACAATCGTATTTTGCGAAATACAAAGAATAAAATAATAACGCTTGATATTCAGATGCACTCATTGCTTTTCAAATCATTTTTTATTCATTACTAAATTCCTTTATGTCATCTGTCTTTTATCATTCTTTACTATTAAAATATATGATGAAATAACAATAGAAATTTAAAATTTTACACATGAAATTTACTTCCTGATTACGAAAATCGTCTGTATAACCCCGTATTCGAAAAACAATATAAGCATTGAAAAATTTCAATGGAGCTTTAAAAAATGAAACGATATTACAATAACTGAAGAAATGGGCGTGGAAAAAAATTCCATCAACAATGGCCAGATAGTTACACAAATAAAAAAAATAATTTATTTGTGATCGTTAGTCTGTGAAATATCAAATTCATGCAGAACAAAATGAAATTACACTCTTAAAGAAAGGTAAGCAGAAATTCATCAAAAGTGTTTTAAATTATTCTTTATTTTAATTTTACGATAGTTTACTATGGTTGTAAGATTTTAAGTGAAATGTTCTTGAATTAATATTTTATATAATTAAATATATTTTTGATTGTATGAACATCATGTTTTTGCCTTAATTTGAAGTAAGTGTGAAAGTAATTCGTTTTAGTTGCTTCTCAATGAAACTATTTTTCAAGAAATGCTTTCATATTTTTCTATATAGATGCTGTTCTGTAATTTTTATATTACTGTGGTTAATACTCTTGTGCATATAGTAAAAAATAAAAGTTATTTGTTAAGAAATAACTTTCATGAGGTTTATTAACAAATTATGTGGGAGAATATACAGAATTTATTTAATCATATGCCGCCCAACCTGCCTAGTGGTTAGCGTACCTGACTACAGATGAGTGGGACCTGGGTTCGAATCCTGGCTCGGACATGGATGTACTTTCTCTCTCTCTCTCATCTTTGTCCTTTCTTTGTGTGTGTGTGAATGGTTGCCTACCCTATAAACGGGTACCTATGGCATGTGTGTACTGAGGAAGTCGGACTACACACCAAATATGGTTCAGTTGGAAAAGTGGAGTAGCGCACCCCATATTGCCAGCCTGGCTGACACACGACAACAACAACAACAACATTTAATCATATATAGTTGGGGAAAAAAACCCTATCACCGTAATGTGTGTGTGCACTGATAATATCCTCGAAAAATCTCGATTGCCACACACTTTATTGTTTCTTTACTTGAAGTAATGTGTGCAATGATAATATCCTCGAAAAATCTCGTTTGGCACGCACTTTATTGAGTGTTTCTTTACTTGGAGCATAAAACGAAAAAGACGGTATCCAAAATATCAATATTATCAACTTTGAAAATTGATAATATCGATATTTCAGATTTATCTTATAAATACTTTGATGATGAATTAATTAATATTGTCGCAATTATAACTGATCGACGTGCTGCAGAAGCAGTTGATGAAATAAATGTTTTAATTTTAGGAAGAAATTAAAAAAATTTAACTTAAAACTTTCCCATTTGTTTCAATTCTTTATATTTAGTAGTTGGGAAAGAGATTTTCCAATTTTTTTTTTTTTCAAAAAGAAATTGTAAGAACAGGGTTAAAGTAGTTTATAAAATTTCTTTTAGGTTCTTCAGATATTTTTGGATCCGTTTCTATTTATTTAAAAAAAGTCAAAATGTAGAAATTATGAATAAAAGACTCTTCTTCAAAGTTTTGGTTTACTTAAAATAATTATAATATATTAACTTAAGTAAATTAGATAAGAAATTTTTATTTTAAATAAGCACTAAGTTACATATGAATTTTTTTTTTAATTTTCAACATTTTTTTTATATGTAATTTTGGTCAAAATTTTTTGTTGCTATACAGTCACTTTTTGAACACGAAAACCAATTCATGTTCAATGACATAGTATCTTAAAAACTGCAGTCCAATTATTGCTGATTTATTGAATATTTGGCAATAAGTGTGTAAAAGTAAATATCTTCAAGTTCTCTTTGATTCATTTACATTAAAATTATATTTTTAAGTCCTTGTAATATAACCTCCATTTATTTCAGGAAAACAATGAAGAACTTCATTTATTTATCCTTTATTTTGACCTTCAATTTCGTAACACCTACAAAAACAAAAGATATAACCGAGTGGAGTGATTACGTGGTAAGTTTACGCAAGTTTTTTTTTATCAGATTTAATGATAATTATTGCACGAATTATCATTAAGAATCTGCATTTTTGATTCTTTTTACCCGTTGAAATTTTGTTGGAATTGAACTGTGAGCAGGGCTTACAGGAGTTAAATAAAAATAATATCAGGATCTTGATTTCCCTGTAACGAAATACATAGGCAATGTATCATTTCCAAATTTTGGTTTCTGGGTTTTTAATAATTTGTAATTAACTTGCTTATTTGAACTCAAGGAAAAGTTGTTTACGCTGCATGTAATTGTGAAACATTGTTCTGGAATTCTCTCTCGTCAAGAATGGAGGCTAACATTGTTCTTTCTGATCTTAGGAAATTAAGCATCGGAAAGACACTTTGCGTAAAATGTGATCAAAACTGCAAGTTATCGAGAAAAAATATGTGCAGCATCGGATCAGATTTCTTTTTTCTACATTCTCAAAGCGTAACTTAAAAAAAACAACAGATATTTTTTATTTTTTTTATTGTCAAAAACGTTTTTTTTTTTTTTTTGTCCAAGTGAACCTGTTTATAATTTTCTCATTATGCCATCAATTTCGAATGCATTTGATAAATAGATCCGACTTTTAATGACTTTGTAACTTAATAGAATTTTATTACATAATTAAGAACGTATTGATTAACAAAATTAAATCAAATGGAGCATTTCATACTTTTGATTTCTTTTTAGCAAGTCAATACGTGAGATCTCATTTTATGGTGCAAAACAGCATTTTGAGGATATGCACACAGTAAATATCGTTATGTTTTTCAAATCTTAGTGTTATTTCGAAAGTTAAATACATGTTTTCTATAGAAAGCTACGGTCCAGCGAAAGTTGATCTATATAAATTTAGAAATAAATTTAAAAAATTAAAAATAAAAATGTATTAAAATTTATTTTACATATTGTTTACACCTTTCTACACATAAAGCTGAATTTTAAAATAATTAAATAATTTAAAATTTCGTGTTATTACTTATATATATGCCTCCATCTGCGTAAGCGTTGTATTTGAGAGAAGAATGGTTTTGAAAACATTCTTAACTGTCTAGGAATTCCGCACTAAATTAAAAGATTACCGAGAGTATCATAGTGGCAGAAGCTTTACCAATAGATTATGATGTAAGATACATCAGTTAATAAATGAAAGCAGCTCTCAAATTAAACATGAGAAAATTTGAAAATATACTTACGTTAAGCAATGTATTTATATTTATTCGCTAGAATAAAATAAGTTTATAAGCATATAATATTTACACCATATTATGGAAATGTCACAAACAGGATATAAAAATCAAATGGAATTAGAGAAATAGTTTTACTAATTCTCTAATTCCATACGATTCTAAAATTCGATTCTAATTCCATTCGAATAAAAAAAAGTCTATAAATATATAATATTTATACCATATTATGAAAATGTCACAAATAAGAGATAAAAATCGAATGGAATTAGAGAAATAGTTTTACTAATTCTCTAATTCCATTCGGTTCCATTTTCTCTAATTCCATTCCATTTTTAATAGCTAACAAAAATAATTGCATCAAACTATGCATCATATGAAACTTAGAATACCGAATTCTTTCCTTTTCGAAATAAGAAAAGCAGTTCTGGTTTAATTTAGAATCTAAAGTGTTCAACTCTGTCCCATTCATCTTCTTGCTAAGCATTTCTTTATCCAGGAATACGATTTCAGTATTTTTGAATTTTTACATTATTGACTGTACTTTCAATGACTTCCACGCATTTCTTACCTCTTTTGCAAGTCATCTTGAAATATTTTATTTTTGAAATATACATAAACACCATTTAAATTAACTTAACGATTACATATACAAGCGCTGTGGTGTTTTTCCTGAAAATAAGATAAAACCAATTTCAATTTAGATTGTATTGTGATGAGTTTATGCTTTTACAAAATATTTAAACTTTTTGATCTTGTTACTTAAAAAATAACTACCTAATTTCTCTTTCGATAATATTATTTTCATAATAGCATAATAATATTTACACAATATTTATTGTTTTAAGTAGTAATGCTAATAGAATAATTTTTTTCCCCACAGGCAAAGTTCAGAAAATTTTATGAGGATTTAGATATATTTAATGAAATGAGACATAAACTATTTACAAGAAGTTTAAAAAGAGTAAAAGAATGGAACGATGAATACGATAGAGGATGGAAGAGTTACAAAATAGGTATCAATGTTCTATCAGCAAGGGTGAGTTCGATTTTAGTACCTACGCGTTCTAATAAATTTAAACAAATTAAAAAAGAATTACTATTTTTAAAAGAAATTTTCATGGAATAAGAAGTTACCTAAATCTTTTTTTAAAAAAAATTCCAAAAAAGAAAGAAGTTTATTTAGAAATTTAACTGTAATCGCACTTCTGTACATTTTATTTCAATAAGAGACTTCATTTTACTCTTACGTTTCAAAGAAAATAATTTCTCTTTTTCTAACCCTATTGGAAAAAGGAATTCTAATAAATTGAATGCATATTTGATGTGATTTTAATATATAAAAAAGAATATTGATAGTAATTTTAATGTATAAAAACGTACGATAATAATATTGTACCTTATTTGTCATTGGGTGGCGTCATTTTAATCTTTCTTTTCAAGGAAAATAATTTCACTTTTTCAGACGCTTTTGGGAAAAAAATGTTTTTTAACGTAATAAACGGTGTTCAAAAAATGAAGATCGTAATATTTGTATGCCTGAATATTTGTAAAATAATTAAGATAATAATTTATTGTGTTTGTTCCGAAATCTGAAAAGATCTTTCATCATCCCGAGCGTTTTTTTTTTTTTTTTATTATCACAAAAATAAATTGGGAAAACAAAAAAATGCATTAGAGGCTATTAAATGAATTATAGAATGTCAAAATAATATCTTCTGATTGTAGAAATAAAACAATCAAAAAATCCTTTTTTTCTTTATTTTTTAATTCAAATTTTCTTTAACTTTGAATATATACACAAAATTATCAATATTTAAATTAAAACATCATATTTTTGATTCTTGTAGATATAGACTTTAACTATAAGCATCTATAAATGAAATACCTTATTTTTATGAATTAGCAGTGGTATAATAAGTTTAGCAATAATGAGTGTAAAATGAAACAATTTGTATTATGTATTATGTAAACTGTTCCTGATAAAGCTATAAAGATATGCAGAAAATTTTAAGTTTGTTACAACATCACACACACACAATGTACAATTAAATGGGTACTGTGTTGCCTCAAGGAATTTTAAATTATTTATTATTTGAATAGATCCAAATAGAGGCTGATTTCGTTTTCGAATCTCAGATCAGAGCCGGCGCTAGCAGCTTCGCCGCCCCGGACAAAGAGGTAAAATACTGTCCCTTTATAACAAAAATTAAAAGAAATAACCTAAACCCTTTCCACGATTAATGGTAAAATAAAACGAGTAAAAAAATTGCAATCATCAGCAATGTTGAAGTTTTGATACATGTTTCGATAAATTAAGACACACGGTTAAAAATTCTATTATTGCGTCCCTTTGATTAAATTATAAAAAAAATTATTTCTTTAAGTTTAAAGCTATTTTTAGGTGGGAATTTCTTATGCTTGTGAGTTTTCTTGCATTTCAAATATTTTGACATTTCAAATAGTTAAAAGTTCATACATTATGAATATATATAGGGTGTTTATTAAACATACGCCAAAAATTCAAGGATTTGTTCCCTCGACTATTCTAAGAATATTTTGTCCTTTGATAATTTTTGTGAACTCGCTTTGTTTCGAAGATACAGGGCGAACATAGTTTTCGTCAAATCCATTTTTATAATTTTTAAAATCATTAAATTTCTTGCATTCTTATTCTAGCTGGAGGTCATTATTTTCAACAGTTCTTGTAGATTAAAAAACTTTACCTGTAATATTTGGTAATAAAATGTTGTTATAATGTCAAAAATTTTGTTCGCCCTGTATCTTCGAAACAAATTTTTGCTGTATGTTTAGAAAACACCCTGTATATATAAAGGTCGTTAGGGGTTTGATTCCAAATATCTTAATGCATAAAAATATGATTCATTTTAAACAAAAAAGTTTAGTATATCATGAGTCAAAACTCAATTATTTTAGAAAGAGAAAATGCTTAAAAGTTTGAGAACTTTAATTTAAGGGCCAATTTGCCGCCCCGGGCAAGGGCCCGGCTTGCCCACCCCTAGCGCCGGCCCTGCTCAGATATAGCATTAAGACTCAGCGAATGATTATTTATTACTAAGAAAGATATCGCATAAAGCAATTTCACTCAGAAGCCTTTCTTGTATGGAAGCCTTAGACAAGGACGTAAGAAAGGAATTAGCTGAGGCTGACGTAAATATTTTTAAAAAAAATATTTAGAAATAAAAATGTCGTATATTTCAGATATAATTAATTGTTTGAGAAATATTTAAATATTGGTAATATCAAAAATAATACATTCACTTTTAATATAAAAAAGCACAAAAAGCACAAGCAAGTTCATTGCATTTGAAACGAAAAAAATTGTGATCGCTTCAGAAGGAGAATGAGCTCTACGATTTCTGAAAAGCTTTGTTTTAGCTCCTTAGTATAGTGTCATTTCATACTCTTAAGATTTTCTGTGATATATGATACTTAAAAACTATGCTCCATGGCTAAAATATTTGTGCCCAGCAGCCAACTAATTCCCGCCAAAAAACAGTTTATCCTTAAAATAATATCGCAATGTCAAATAATTGAGTTTTCTTCCTGAAAGCAAGAGACTATATTGTAAAATTTCAATCAACTGTGAGAATCGAAAGTAATTACTTCCAAATTCTGAAAAATACATGAACTTAGTTTCTTTTTATCTTTTACAAATACAAATTTAATGCATCATCAGTTTTCAAGCGTATCTGACTAGCTACAAAATTTACATATTATTTGAAAACTTCCGTACTACTTCGTAAGGACCGAAATATCTCTTGAATAATTTTTCAGATAACCAACTTTCCAAGTATGGAAGTTTAAATATACTGATTGATAATAGACCAGTGTTTCTCAACTGAATTTACTCCAAGGACCGGTAAAATATTTCGGCACGTTCACGTGGACCGGTAATATTAATAATTGGACCCAATGCACAATTTTTCACAAAGATAAATCATGAAGACATACATAATTTTCAAAGCATTTTGTTTGTTATAATTTACAGATAAGATTGTGGACTATATTCACTTTCACATCGAAGGGGCGGACGACGTACTTGGTTTTTGAAAATCCTTTCTTTGCACGAAATTTAGTAATGTGCATTTCGTTTCCTTCTTACTCATTCTGGTTATTGATTTTATATACCTAAAATTACAGAAATAGTAGTTATAGCATAATATTAAATTCAGAAGTTATTAAAAACTTAAGTTGATAAATAGTTTTTAAGAATTGCCCAAGTGTGCAGAATAACCAAAATCAAAACGTAATCAAGACGCCAGACGCCTTGAACACTAAGATACTGCGATAGTCAGCGTTCAAGTAATCAGGGATACACAAGGCACCAAGGCAGACAGGCACACCCTAACTGGTATTCTATCAGTGTTGCCAGAACAATTTGATTAAAAAGAATAAGTCGACATTCAAAATGTAATAGATTTCATAGAATAGTAAAAAAGAGTGCCAAGGTACCGGCAGTTTTGTTTTTTTAATTTAGGTAAAGGGTAATTTTGTAAATTTCATAAAAACTCAAAATAGTAGCAGATTTGGTGAGTAACGTGACAATGTAAAAGGACTGCTGAATAATAATAGATCTATTATAATTATAATAGACTGGCAACGCTGGTGGTACGGCAATTTATGAAACGCGATTAGGTACATAGTTGCCAGTTTGTTGTATTTTTCATCAAAGATTACATTATTTTTTAAACTAGTAAACTATTATTATTGTAATGTAGGTACTGTATCGGTGGTCGGCCTATAAAAGTTGGATATTTCGCGGACCGGCGGTTGAGAAACACTGTAATAGACTAAATTTTGCTTTTAATTAATTGATTGCTTGCTTTTTTAATTACGGTATCGCTTACGACCTTCCTTTTGAATATATAGATGTTCTTACAATTTTCGTCAGTTTTTGAAATTAAGTTTTTCTACTTTCTTGTTTTTAATATTAGTAGACGGCTTTGGGGACCTGGTATCAAGTGTAATTTTTGATTCGCATCCGAAGAGCAGAACGAAGAGTTTAAAATCAGTTGTGCCTTGCTTTTCTGTGTGGTAATCAAATGCCACAAATGGTAAAACATTTGCATCCAAAATCAACAGAGATATGTCCATTTTGAGATTGCTTTAGGCATGACATTATACAATAAAACCAAAAATGAAGCCTTCATTATTTTAATTTGTAATAAATAAAATCAAATGAATTTACTAAGTTTTGCAACTGATTTTGTGGTGTTATCAAATTCCCTACATACTTATCTAAAACTATTGTGATTTTGTATTTTTTTTTTACATTTTATTCAGACTGACCAGGAAATAAGAGGAATGTTGAATTATAATGCTTTTAATCAGATTTACGTTAAAAATTCTACAAAGCCAGGCAGACAGTATTATGCTGCTTCAGATGATGACCCAGATATTCCAGATTCAGTGGATTGGCGTGAATACGGAATTGTAACTCCAGTTAAATTTCAGGTATGAGGTTGTTTTCGGAATTTTTTTATTTTGAAAATGAATAAATATTGTATTAATCTTATATTTATATTTGTTTTCTTATGTTCCATTTCTTTTTTCATTGCTGATACTCAGCTTAATTACAATATCTTTTTCTTGTTGCTATTTTGTTTATTGAAAATGAATACATTTTTTAAACCTATTCTTCATTTATGCATTTCTATTTAATTAGATCATTGATGTTACTAGGCCTTAAGTTACACATATTTTCATTTGCTAATTTTTTGTTGTAATTTTATCTATTGAAAGGGAATAAATAATTTTTCAAGGGTATTCTCAAATTTAAGTTTTGATATTTAATTATTTGTGTACAGTTTTGATATTTAATTTTTTGTTGTAATTTTATCTATTGAAAGGGAATAAATAATTTTTCAAGGGTATTCTCAAATTTAAGTTTTGATATTTAATTATTTGTGTACAGTTTTGATATTTAATTATTTGAGTTACATTTTAATTCACGATTTTACTGTAAATTCTTTAGCTATTGAAAATAAATATTTAACATATGCATTTATCTTTATGTCTTGATATTTAATTGATTATTTAGCAAATACATAATATTTCTTAACTTGTTAATATACAATAAGCATAAATATCAATTATACAATTGTGTGCAAAAAACATTTGGGTACAAAAGGCAAAATAA
This sequence comes from Latrodectus geometricus, assembly GCA_026290005.1. Classification (NCBI taxonomy): domain Eukaryota; kingdom Metazoa; phylum Arthropoda; class Arachnida; order Araneae; family Theridiidae; genus Latrodectus; species Latrodectus geometricus. Next base: position 89,445 of record JAPDSC010152574.1, read on the forward strand.
AGACACCAGATGAAGTCCCCCCCCCTACATGGATATTGTATACAATTTAATTTTACAATTTTTCATTTAAAAATAACTTGAAGTAAGTGGCACAAATTTTTCAAACATGCATATAAGAATATATATGTATATAGAAGCATTTAGGTATGGCACGTGGCCGCGGTGGCATGGTTGGTTTAGCACATCGTTCTCGTTACCAAACGGTGGTGAGTTCGAATCCCGGATAAGCTGAAGATCCGTCGTATTCACTAATGGCGACTGAAGCACGTTAAATCCGTCGGGTCGCAATGTCCTCCAAGTTCCCATTACAAATTAATACCTCTGGGGGTGGTTAGAGTCAGGCTTTGGGTCTTTACTAGTTTCGATCTCTAAATTGGAAGATTCAGGTGGTGCTGCCATATATGAGCCAAAAGTCGTACTTCCACCTTCGTATAAAGGTGCTCTATTAAAAAAAAAAAAAAAAAAAAAAAAACGGAAGACGCTCCCTCTCTGACTTCATTAGCCTAGTCTCTGTGACGGGCGGGCTTGGCGTTGCCAAGTGTCATTAACAACAACAACAGGTATGGCATTGTCAACTGTTTATCAAATATTGAATAAATCCTGTTTATCAAAAAAATGAATAAATGGAATCATAATGAGAAACCACTCTCCAGCGAAATAGGCATTTTCCCTAAATTTAAATTCAGTGCCAAAAACTGCAATATACAACCAATAAAAAAATTTCCTTAGCATGTTCGAGTAAAATTATTTTACTTATAAGTTTTTTGTTTTACGTTTAATAATTTTACTCATTTTCAGAGAAGATTGAGAAAATATAGGAACCAACTTTTCTATTATGAATGTAGTAAATTTTTCTAATTTTATGAGATCTTTTCATCAAAAAGTTGTATATATATATACGTAATATTCATAATATTTATGTATGTACAACTAAATATAACATTGAAGATTATGGCGAAAGAATAAAAATTTAAAAAGGATTTTGCTCATCAAAATTAAAATTCCAAATAGTATAAAATTTTAATTGTTACTCCAAGGAACTACTATCGTTTATATGAGGAAGAGATCCGTTTAGCAAAATTAAGTCAGTTATTGCTGTAAATCTTATTCACAAAATGCAAAAACTGTACATTTTGAAAAATGTGAAATACTTTATTGCTCCCAATAATAACATTATGTATGTTTTGTTTCTATTGTTGTGTACATTTTCAATGATGCTCTTAATGTTATTAATATTTCATTTCGTTAAATTGCGCTTTAAGTTCGCCAACTCGCGAATTTGAATCGTTTTTTCGCGCATACTCATTAATTACTCTTTTGTTTAAGCCTTTTCATTGGTCGCTAATTAAATTTCACTTTGAAATAGAAGTAGAATTTTCGCCATATCATCGGTGATTTTGAAAACGCGCCAAGTAGGGGGCCTTAAAGCGCATTTTCACCTTTCATTTATTAGTAAATGAATTTTCTTGAAACCTTCAATAAAAAAGTTGCCAATAATACTTTTTCGTCTCATATTTAAAGTAAATCACATAATTGTAAGTATTCATTAATTTATCAATATAAAGAAGCATTATTCACGATAAAAAATACCTCACTAAATGATTTTTTTTTTCTACAAAGCAAAGATAATATTATATTTCTACTGTAAATTTGATAGTTTTTTTCGTACGTAGAAACTGTCAAATTAATTTGTTTTTTGTTTAGAATATTAAAGAGGAAATTTTTACTAATAAGAAAGAAATGCTTTTTTTATATATTCAGCGTTTAATTGGCGAGGATTATTTTTCAAATATAAAACGATCTTACCCATTCTTTTGTATCTATTCAACTGATTCCCGTTTATTCGAAATGTTTTTAATTTTAAAAGCAATGAAATCGAAGTTGTATCTGTAAAATTAAGTTTCTTTACCGAAAGTGATTTATAATTCTCTCGTAAAATAAACACAAGAAATTAATTCATAATTATTAATTCCCCTGTTGGTGGATTGTAGTACAGCAAATTTTCTAATTAATTGCATAGTTTTCCTTCCATATCTTAATTCATTATGCAGAAAAGCAATTTGAAATAACAGATTTTTCTCTTTATACATGCAATAAGATTTATAAAAAATGTATACTTATCAGGATTTTTCCTTTACATACATCTTTTATATAGATTTTCCTCTTTAGACATAAATTTTTCAAGGATCTTGAAGTATATGTATATCTTATCGCTCCATATTTATAATTGCTTCATTTGGTTTATCTGTAATAAAAAATATTAAACTTAGAATTTTCCTCACACACAATTTCAGCAATGAAGATTGTTTTAAGATTCAGAATTGCATAAGGCTAGAGTATTGTTGAAATTATGTGGTATTTACAAATATTTACAAATATCAAAAATTATTGTAATTATTACCATTTTTTTTT
>JAPDSC010152574.1:107707-118002 GCA_026290005.1 Latrodectus geometricus
AGTTAGTTTCAATATAATTATTAACTGCCTTAAATATTTCAGCACTTTTTGTTAGGGATGGTAGTTCGATACAGCACATCAATTCTTATCTAATATAATTGGTTGCATAATCAATGTAACTAACATAACATAATAATATGGCATTATTTGAGACGTCAATTGACTCATCCATTTGGACAGTAAACCATTTAGATTTACGTATATCTTGGAGTAGTTGATTTTCTATGTCGTACGATAACTCACATATTCTTCGTCCAACAGTATCATTGGACTGAGGCAAAGCTTTCATTTTATCTGCTGCAGATTGGCCCAACACTTCAGAACACACGTCTATCAAACACGGTTTGACAAGATCTTCAGCAACTGAGTATGATTTGGCAATACGCAGAGCAACTAGATACGATGCTTTTAAAAGCGATTTATCAACGGAGAAACATTTTTTAAAAGCATCCTTTTGAATTTTCATCTCCAAACTTTTTCTCCTGAGAAAGTCCAGGGGTTTGCTTTCCAGTTGTGGGTGCTTTGTTTGTAAATGCCGCATGAGCTTGGAAGGTGTCATGCTTTCATTGGAGAAAACATCTCTACAATCAACACATTTAGGTTTTGGACAACTTTATTATGATTGAGGCCAGAAGACAAAACCATATTTCAAATAATCTGCGATGTAGTGCCTTACAAAGCTTTTTCTTTTTTTGGAAGATTGTGGACTATATTCACTTTCATCTGTATTCGAAGGGGTGGACGACGTACTTGGTTTTTGGAAATCCTTTCTTTGCATGAAATTTAGTAATGTGCGTTTCGTTTCCTTCTTACTCATTCTGGTTATTGATTTTATATACCTGAAGTTACAGAAATAGTAGTTATAGCATATTATTAAATTCTGAAGTTATTGCAAACTTTAGTGAAACTTTAGCTGAAACTTTAGTTGAAAATTATTTTAACAGACGCCTTGAACACTGCGATACTGCGATAGTCAGCGTTCAAGTAATCAGGGATACGCAAAGCACCAAGGCAGACAGGCGTACCCTAACTGGTATTCTAAGCAGTGTTGCCAGAACAATTTGATTAAAAGGAATAAGTCAACAGTTCAAAATGTAATAGATTTCATAGAATATTAAAAAAGAGTGCCGAGGTACCGGTAGTTTGTTTTTTTAATTTAGGTAAAGGGTGATTTTGTAAATTTCATAAAAACTCAAAATAGTAACATATTTGGTGAGTAACGTGACAACGTAAAAGAACTGCTGAATAATAATAGATCTATTATAATTATAATAGACTGGCAATGCTGGTGGTACGGCAATTTATGAAACGCGATTAGGTACATAGTTGCCAGTTTGTTGTATTTTTCATCAAAGATTACATTATTTTTTAAACTAGTAAACTATTATTATTGTAATGTAGGTACTGTATCGGTGGTCGGCCTATAAAAGCTGGATATTTCGCGGACCGGTACCGGTCCGCGGACCAGTGGTTGAGAAACACTGGTCTATAAAACTTAATCAATAAGATTAAAGTGTTTGTATGAAGTCTTCGAAAAAATGGAAACATCATCAATTTAGGAACGACAGTTTTTGTGATGTGTATGAATCTTGTTTAGCTATAATTGAAAATTACTTCCATCTTTCTAGTTTAAATTTCACTGGAATTTTTAATGAGCCAGTTTACTAATTGTACTTGATCCTATCCAGTATTAAACACCTTATGGAATAATGACATTCAAACCATAAGCACTTTATCACCGGTTTTAAAGGACTTTCTTCTCGCTCACAAATTGTACTGTTAAATTATTTTTCTAGAGGTTTCTCAGAATTTTCAGAAGAAATGCTATAGGCTGTCCTGAGATTTCTATTAAATCTTTTAAGTTAACTTCAACAAAGCGGGAAGCAATTGAGAAAAAGGATATCTTATTTTCTTAAAGAAATTGGAGTTTGAACCCGTCCAACAATTTCTTGATAACTGTCACTCATCAATCACACGCAAGTCATATTTATTCCGAAAGCTCAACGAAATATGCATTTTTCTCTTGTCAGCTGATCTATCTCCCAGCCATTGCATTTGAGCCCCACTGGACATGGGCTGCAATGAAAAATTATGACATAAAATCGTGTGAGTGTAGCCATAAATTTAGCCTAAGAAACATAATTCCAGACCTTATTAAAGACACTACAAGACTGAGCAGTTAACTAGATTGTTAGCTTTCTATCCTGAAGCTCGAGCCTGCAATTCGTGGGTTTGGCTCACACTAAGGTGTTTGCAATATTTTAGAATATATTTAGAATATCATAGCTTCTAATTCAATTATCCTTCATGTGTCATAGAGGGACAACCAAAGATAAAATCAAAATTTTACGATAACAAAACAGTTGATAGATATATAAGGGATAAATTTTTTCCTTGAATAAGCAGATTTCTTTTATTTGTGTTTATATATTTATGTCATAAATTTTCATGTATCTAACAGATTTTTTTTATATAAATAAGTTTACAGCCTTTTTCAACCATGAGAAAATCATCAAATGCTTGCTTTTGTAGATTTTGTTTCGTTGTCGTCCTATTACCACTTTTTACCCACTGTGTCTAATTCAATCAAAACCTGTTAAATTAACTAAATATAACTAAATCGATAAATTAAAAAGATTTCGAATCACTAGCCCATGATAAGAATTGAGTATACGAACTGTTGAACAAAGACTAGAATGTTAAACAATTCAGCTACCATCTCAACTTACTTTTGCTAAGTACTTACATACTTTTCAAAGCATTCACTATAATATTAAAAAAAGCTTTTTATTATAGGAAGAGGTAGGTAAAGTCTAAAGAAATAGAAGGAATTAATGAAAATTGTAGAACAATAAAAGAGCTTGTTTGTGTGTTATGTCTTCTGTTGTTAAGAACAAAAACAAAATACACTACTGGCCATTAAAATTGCTACACCAGAAAGAAATACAGATAACAAAATGATATTTATTAGACAAATATATTATACTAGAAATAACAAGTGATTAAATTTTCAATAAATTTGGCTGGATAGATCCTGAGAAATCAGTACCCAGAACAACCCCCTCTGGCAGTAATAACAGCAGTTATACGCTTGGGCATTGAGTCAAACAGAGATTGGATTGCATGTACAGGTACAGATGCCCATGCAGCTTCAACACAATGCCACAGTTCATCAACCGTAGTGACTGGCGTTTGGTGACAAGCCAGTCGCTCGGCAACCATTGACCAGACGTTTTCTATTGGTGAAAGATCTGGAGAACGTGCTGGCCAGGGCAACAGCCTAACATGTTCTGTATCAAAGAAGGTCCGTACAATACCGGCAACATACGGTCGGGCATTATCCTGCGGAAACGTAGGGTTTCACATGGCTCGAATAAAGGGTAGAGCCACGGGTCGTAACACATCAGAAATGTAGCGTGCACTGTTCAAAGCACCGTCAATGCGAACAAGAGGTGAGCGAGACGTGTATCCAATGGCACCCTATGCCATCATGCCAGGTGATGGGCCAGTATGACGATGATGAATGCACTCTGCCAGTGTGCGTTCACCACGATCCCGCCAAACACGGATGCGACCATCATGATGCTGCACACAGAACCTGGATTCATCTGAAAAGATGACGTCTCGCCATTCGTGCGCCCAGGTTCGTCGTTGATCACACCATTGAAGAAGCTCTTGTCTATGACGCAGCGTCAAGGGAAGCCATGGTCTCCGAGTTGAGAGTCCATGCTGCTGCAAACGTCGTCGAACTGTTCGTGCAGACACTTGTTATTTTCCAAACGACCACGTTTCTTGACTCACGGCTCGTGACGTGGTTGCACGATCCATTACGGCCATGCGGATAATATGCCTGTCTTTTCGGCTGCTAGTGATAGGTGGCCGTTGGAACCCGCATGGCGTTCCATATTACCGTCCTGAACCCATAGATTCCATATTCTGCTAACAGTCATTGGATCTCGACCGACGCGAGCAGCAATACTGCGATAAGATAAACCGCAATCCCGGTACGCTACAATACGACCTTTATCATAGTCAGAAACGTGCTGGTACGCATTTCTCCTTCTAACACGAGGCATCACAACAACTTTTCACCAGGCAACAACGTTCAAATGCAATTTGTGTATGAGGAACCGGCTGAACAATTTCCTCATTTAATGTAGGTGTCGCTACTGGTGCTTGCTTGTCTGAATGCGCTGAAAAGCTAATCATTTGCATATCACAGCACCTGCTTCCTTTCGTATAAATTTCACGTCTGTAGCATGTCGTCTTCTTGGTGTAGCAGTTTTAATGGCCAGTAGTGTAGAATCAAATATGAGAAAAATCAAATTTGAATAGACCACAGCTTTCTCCCCTACAAAGAAATGTTTACATGATCTTTGTACGCATCTATCTTCCAAAATCATTTTACAAATAAATCATAATATATGACCATAATTAGAATCATAGCACATTGGTTATCTAATTGCGATAAAAAATATATAACAATAATAGAAAGAAAGAAAGTTTTTTGTATATTTTCAATTAATAAAGTGAAAAACTAGCATTTTAAGAAACAAATGTAAGTGATGCAGCACATTATTCTATTTTACAAAAGACATCTACAAGATTTTTGAAAAGGAATAAGCTCCTACAAGAGGAATTTATTAAGATTGCTGTCTCGATAAAAGAGATTATATTACTGTGTTTGGACATAAAATTTATTAAATCATGAATCTTTTGTCAAATTATATACTTATACTCACCATAGTCTCGTCGTGAAACCACACTCTTCAGGAAAGTTAGAAAGTCGATTTTAAACACTGTTAAACACCGAAAGCTGAATTTTTATATTCAGGAATCTTACCACTCGAATTGATTGTTAAGAATGTTTTGTGCTTTTTGTTTGTAATATTTGAGAATGCGATTCACTATCTATAAAAAGCTCTCCTGAAAAACAAAATGTGGAAAATGTTTTAAGAAGCTTTACAGCAGCTTTAATACGTTTGTGTTCACATTCTGCAATGTCAAGAGTTTTATCATAATTTTGTCATAAAATCGTACTTTTTGAAGTAAAAGGTCCAGGTAGCTATATTTAAACATCTAGAAAGAACAGCTGAGTTTCGGCTTTTTTAATCCTATTTATTCGATATTGGTCGATGGGAGTTTTCTGAAATCTTTCGACTTTCAAATACTATCCATTGTCGCCGAAAATTCCTCTTAAAAGTATTGATTATCTACAATAACAAAATAAAGATTGCAAGAGGGTTAAACTATTCAACAATCCATGAAGAGAGTAAAACTATTTTTCTATTTTTAAAGTAAAATTAGTTTTAATTTTTATTTTCCATTTCTTTTTATAAATTAGTATGCAAATTTAATAGTGTTTAACTTATTTTATGTTTGCTAACACATATAGACTCAGTGACAAACAAAATAAAACATGACGCAACAGTATTTGATTATTGATTATTAAGAAAGTTTTGTCATTCTTGTTTGTAATATGTTGTTCTTGTTGTCTTTTTATAGAAGATTCATTGCACAAAACTTTTCATACCATCTCGAGCATAGATACAAGCTGTCTCTTAGTGTGGTATTGATTGATTAAGTTATTGAATATTGCCTTGTAATTTTTTTTTATTATTTTATTTTTTAAATGAAATTGCCTGAAACTGTGGGATGAATAATAAACATTCCGATGTGGTTATTATATCATAACGTCGAGATGGCATCATATGTCTATAGGACGTTGTGCATATGCTCTATAGGACGAGGAGAGTAGGGGTATCTTGAAAACTATTTACCCCAACATTCCTTTTGTTGTGATCAACCAGGCACTATCTCATTGGAAAAAGTCAGATCACTCTACCAAAAAATATAATCAACTGGCCAAACATTTTATAATGTTAATTCTAAATGTACTCAATGGAAAAGATACTAAAAAATCTACTTAATCGCACAAAATTGAAAACAATTCATTGCAATACGTTTCAGTCTTTACTACTATTATCTTGTTAAAAAATTAACCCACAAAACATTATAAAAAGGAAGGTATGGTAACCAGTTGGACATGGGATATAAGGGTCTCAAATGTGCTTAATGGAGAAAAATTAAAAGATTTATTTAATCACTAAAATTTTGAGAAAGCTTGAATGTAATTCATAGCAATACGAGTCAAAGTCGAGAATTATCTTGTTGAAAAGTAATCCCGCGGATTGCTTAAAAAATAATGGCGAAATATCCAATGTGTCTAGCAGTGTCGACTATCTACAAATGAAGTTTAAGTATGACAAAGAGCATTTAAAACGATTCCACTCTGAATTTGTTCTTGGCATCCATTACTAAGTGATATTATGCTTTGCATTTTACAAGATATGTTGATAATTGTCCTTAGAACATAATTCGAAATGAAACTCTTCTAAATGAGTCTTACAAATTGAACGTTGCCAGTAAGCAAAATTTTAAGTTGATCAAATTGAGTACCATTATAGTCTGGTTTGATGGCGAACAAATTCAGCTCTCTCTCAACTGTTTGCAAAGAATCTTGTTGAACGCAAATGTACCAGCGGACATTTCATAGTTGATTTAAGTGACGTGATAAATCTAAATCGACTGACATTTTTTTTCCTCAATCAATAAGATAACACTTTTGCCTTTTTTAAACTCTGATATGTGCTGATAATAAGAAAGAATCATTTGATAAGTCATAATTACTGTCAACGTAAAATGAGAGCAGTCGAGATGCAACATGAACTGTGGGTGATTAAACCCCATTGAAAATCGCTTATGATATACTCCTGCAAAATGTGCTGTTTCAATGTGATGGACCTCTACTATTCCTTCGCTGAACACAGAATTATAATAAGTTACATGTTCATTGAATTTTATATACTAAAATACAACCATTTTTTTTTTATCTCGGGCTTATTTTTCTTACCTGATCGATTTTTATTTCATTATAGAATATTATGTGTTACGACATTTTGCATAACAATAGAAAACAGAAAATTTTTATTGTTATTTTAGAGAGGGAATATTTGACTATCCTGACTGCAGCAGAGAAGTCCTGTTTCATACGGTTGTTGTTGTAGGTTATGGTACAGATGAAAACGGAAAGGATTACTGGATATTAAAGAACAGGTAATGTATTATTTAATTATGTTATTTGCTTAGATGGTTTTTCCAATTATGGGCATTAGTAATGCAGTTTAAATAAGTTCTAATTGTATAAAACATAAATTGTTTAATGTAATTTAATTTTTAATAAATTTTTATTTCCTACTTCAGAAATAGATTTACAGGACATACTCTATTCAAGGCTAATTTTCAACTCCAGCTTAGTAAATAAAAAGCGAATTTGCTTGCGAAAACATTTGCAGCTTTGAAGGGTAGAATTAAAATTAGCTTGTTAGATTAAGTTACTCAATACATTTCTAACTCTTTTTCTGTCTATAGAAGCTGCTAAATCTTACCAACAACCTCGTCGTTTGGAAATATGGCCAATTGACGAGGTTAACGTAATAATCTGCACCATTCTCTTCACGCTACATCACATCTGTGAAGAATTGTTGGGTTTTGAGAAATTTCAACACTGGCATGGGCAAATCCAGTAAAATGGTCTTTGTCAGCATCAGATACACTGCCTGACATAGAAAATGCACCATGTAGTTTTGGTCGTATAAATATTCAAATTTCGGAGATTACCCAGCAGAATATGTTATGTAAATAATGTAAAATGCAAGTTGGTCATGTGATTATCGAGCCAGATAAAAGGGACAGAAACGGCAGACAAGCCAACAATCTTATCTCTTTGATGGTTAGGAAATCCAGTATTTCGGGAAGATCAAAGCTGCAGAAGACACGTGTGGATAAAGAGATGATTGGACAACGACATCAAAGACAGTTCCGGCAAACGGGCGGTTTTGTGTAAGGTCGAATTGTAGGCTTACGTAGAGCTGGTTGGTCCTACCGCTGTATCGCTGCCGTAACCCGCCTAGATGCATCAACTGTGTATAGAATTTGGACCAGATGGGTGAATGAGCAAAATGCTAATAGTCGCATAAGACCAGGCCCATATTGACAAACAACAGAACTGGTGGATCGACGCATTCGAAGGGCAGCTATGACGGCCCCACAATCAACTTCTCTTGTCATTTTGCGCTATGTGGAACCAGTTCTGGATGCTCCAATATCTGCGAGAACAGTTTTACGACGATTGGCTGAAAGTGGCTTGCACACATACCGCCCTTTACGAAGACTGCCATTAATGCCAAGCCACCGTAGGGAGAGATTGCGATGGTGTCATTAACGAGCCACTTGGGCGACTGAATGGTAGAATGTGGTGTTCAGCGACGAGTTTTGGTTCTGTTTGACTAATGATAGTCATCGAGTTGAGAGTGTGGAGGCGTCAGGGAAATAGAGCCAATTCGACCCCTATTGTTGAATGCCACACCTCTTGTCAACGAGGAATAATGGTTTGAGGTGCAATCAGCCACAATAGTAGATCACCCTTAGTATGCGTCGGAGGCACATTGACGTCACGATGGTACGTTGATAAGGTGCTGTAACCTGTTGTGCTACCTTACCTTCAGCAGCTGCAAGATAGTATTTCCCAGCAGGATAACGCAAGTTCGCACACGGCACTAGTCAGCATACAAGCCTTGCAGAATATCTGGTTGCTTCCTTGGCCTGCGAGATGTCTCCTGATTTTTCCCTGATAGAGCATATCTGGGATGAGATTGGACGTCGTTTGTCTGTTATGCCCCAGACTCCGTCGGAGAGCGAAATGTGGAGAATGTTCAGACCATATAGGCTTCTATCTCCCAGGACACCGTCTGTACGTTAATTAACTCTCTACCTCTCAGAGTGTCTGCTTGCATCGCCGCGAGAGGCGGCCATACTACGTACTGATTTTCTGCATATTTCGTCAATATATAAATTTATGTTTTTGTAAATAATATCACTTATGTATACATGCATACTATGTCTATGTATCAATTTTTATCACATTTTATCCAATATTTTATGGAGTTGCGTTTCCTATGTCAGGCACTGTATAAAAGCCTTTCTCAATCACGAAAACAATGCTATTTTCTAATAGGCTATCGTAACTTTAAACTTTTGGAAAAGATCTGTTATGTAGATCAGATTATGTTTTTCGGTTATGCTTTTGGATTCTGTCTACTAAACTGGTTGAATAAAGCTAGCTGTCTCTTAATTTGGAATCATGATCAAATATCGATATGGAGCAGGCACATTACTTTCCACACTGCATGGTACCAACGATTCCGTTCATGTTAAATTATATATTTTCTGCTCTTCATACATCACATTACCTTAATTTCCCTATTTTAAGATAAAATTTATTCAGATTCTTAATATTTCTATATTAAATATGCAATATATATAAAGAGATATTCTTCTTCAGAAGCGCCACAGCCTGTTACAAGCCAAGGCTGCCTCTTCAAGCTTCCTTCCCCTCATCCTATACCGCACAACAGCTTTCTATTGGAACTTCTAGCAGGTTCTTTTCCCACACTATCTAGCCATCTAGTAGGAGATCTTCCTCTAATCTTGTTTTTAACCATAAAGTGGTTGCTTCTTTCGTTACAGTTGAGATCATGTGTACGTCACTTTATTTTACTTATAATTGGTCTGTGAGTTAAACAAATAATCATTTTCACCAATAATGTTGAATAGACAATTTTATTCACCCATCAAAAACAAGTAAATTTGTCCTTGGGATTAGCTCTTCAGTGAGCAGTTGGAAAGAAAATTTTGGCCAATATCTTAGTGGGATTTTATATATTATTGGAGATTTGTCTCTCTTGATACTGCTACTTAAAAATAAATACTTATTAATCATTAAGTAAAGATAAATTTATTTCATGTTGCATATAAAGCACACACATTTATGGATAGATTAAATCAGCAAGGACGACTTATATGTATTTTTTTGTGTAGGGAAAGAATATTATATCTAGAAATGTGGCCTAGCCATCTAATACGGGAAGCCTTTACTATTTTTTACGAGGTGGGGATCATTATATTTTTTATAGATTTCATAATTGTATAAAATTCTCAATATGAAATTTTTTTTTTTAGTTGTCTAAATATTTTCCTGAATATTTTTTTTTAAATCAGTAGTATATATGAAAATACATAATTATATTTTTAAAAAAATAACATCATACTTAAGCACAAGTGATCTTTATTTTAATTTAAGCATTAATAATATACAAGACCTTACGAAGCAAAATTCACCAATCACATCAAAGGTATTAATTTTCATGGGATGATTTCACCAGAATCATACCAAT
>JAPDSC010152576.1:5732-17212 GCA_026290005.1 Latrodectus geometricus
GTAATGCTACGCCATTTGAAAAACACTATCAGAAAAAGCACTTTTTACTGACATAAATGAAATGTTTGCATACATACGATTACAAAAAATTGAATCATTAATTGTATATTTTTAATACAAATTCGTGTAAAAGTTATAGGTCAATCCTTTATGAGTTATAATAAAATGTTATACATAGATGTTAGTAAATAAAATATATAGATCCTTTTTAATTAAATTTAAGAAGTTTCAAAAATCAAAAATTCAAAAGCATCAACTAAAATTATTTTATTAAAAAAAACACACACACATTCAATAATAGTATGCCAATTATGATAAAAACTAATGCATATTTATTTAGCAACACTTTTCCCTATTTTAATGTGCTAAAAAATATTGTTGTGAAAACATATTTATTGTATTCTTGAATATATAACATAAAAGTTATAACAATGGCATGATAGCAATAACACTTATGCCATGAAAATTATAATAAAATATGTATATGGCTTAAAATTGTTTACATAGCAGATAATTTTCTCATATGAATACCAACCTGTTATAATCCATTCTAGCCACACTGCAATCATTCTCATAGCCCCCGTATTTATTTTGCATCCCAGTATGCACCATGGCGTTTTTAGGGATATCAATATTATTGGAGCACAAGTACTGAAGAAGATCGAGTGCCTCACGGCCTGGAGACTGAAAAATTATATTCATTTATTTAATTTTCAATAAAAAATACTACACTCACACTTAAATTTTATTTAGATCAACTTTATTCCTTATAAATTTTATAAATATTTAATAATTTAACATTTCATACAGAAATAATTATATATTTATGAAATATAAAAGCAAAGAGAGAGAGAGATTACAAATAAATTTACATTAAAATCATTTTTGTAATTTTAAAATTTGAGAGTAATTTTTTTTAATGTCAACTTTTAATGAAATATTTTGTGAAGCTTCAGTTTTACATTCTGGAAATTTAATTACTGAAAGCATTCATTTCATGTAAAAGTAGAGACATTAAGATTTTTAGAGGACATATCAGTATTTAATTTCAATTAAAAAAAAGAAGAAATTCTAGTAAGAATTATGATATCTCTTCTAGTATTTGGCATATTAAACTCTTTTTCAAAAGTAAATAAGTGTTATTTAGCATCATAATTTGATATGGAAGGGAAATTTAATGCTCCATACATTAAGTTGAATATTACTGTTCTTTTACTAATAAAATAATGACATATATTTAATGACTACGAAATAAATTTTATATAAATTATTAATTTCAAGAATTCATTTAAAATCATTTATGAATCCTTAATGAGCATAGCTGCATTAGATTTTTTAATTTAATCATTTTTTTAATTTAAAAATAACGATGAATCTTGAAGTAATGAACATTGATTAAATCCTTCTTTAAGAACTATGATTTATTAGAGAGAAATACAATGCAAAATAGAACAAAATTATGATGGATATAAGTATACTATGCATTTATATAAAAACAACTCTAAAACTACACAAATGGAGGTATTAATGGATTAAAGGTTGTATATTTTAATACTGTTAATAAAAGTTAGGAGATAAAGGAACTGAGTATTGTGAAAATATATTTCAAACAAAATTTTAAACACAATTACTAAAGAAATAAATATAGATATATTATTAAATCATTCATTTCAAAGTTTTAAAAATCTAACAAAAATGTAGTAGGAAAAATAACTTGTGTACACTTACCCAGACTTCAAGCTTTGCAAAGGAAGAGTAATCTAATAGAGCTACTTTTCTTCTACAAGCCATGTATTCTGATTCTAAATAATCATACCAAGGTGGTTTGAAAAATGTAGAAGGATTTATCTGAATTTCATGTTCTGGAATATCCTTTCCTGCCAAAAAAAGTAAGATATTCTTATTGGATTCCAAAGTTAGAAAGCATTACACATTACTACAAAAAAAGCTTTACACAAAAGTTTTGGTAAAATTCAAATTTATTTAAATTTTAATATCAATTCCATAAATAAAAAAACATAAATATAAGCAACTTTATATTCCACATTAAATTAATTTAATATTAATAAAAATAATTAATGATGTATGTTAAAATATATCTGAAACCTTTTTAAATTTTATCATTTTCCATTGAATTTAGTATCCTGCCAACTACAAAAGATAATTTAAAGCAACTGTTATACCACATTAGATTTTTTTATTTAAAATTTTTAATAGTTTGTACCCTACTTGTTGGTTTGAAGAATATCTTAAGTGTCAAAATAACAGTTATTATAAAAGAAGAAAATCAAAATAGTCTAAACTTGAAAAGAATTATAGCATAAAGCTTTATGAGTTAAATTTCAAAGTAAATTCATTTTTCAATATCATTTTACTAACATGTCGCAGCATTTGACACAAATTTTTAATCATGAAAGAAATGTTATAATTGCAATTTTGTTTATATTTGAAAATTAAATGAAATTTTTTTATCTTTACACTGACCTACATAATTATTATTATCAACATGCTCATAATATTCTGAATAAAAATAAGAAATAAAAGATAAAGGAAAATGTGCACAAAATTGATATCCGTATTGTATATAAATAAGACAAATAAACAATTTTATATAAGATGGAACTCATAAAATAAAGGGAAAATATCATTCAAAATAATATTTATATTACAAAAAAAAAAAAAAAATTAAAATTTAAATTTACAAAGCAATAGGAAAAATCATACTTGTCTTTTAAACTTCAATATTTTCATATTTTAATCTACTGCCAATATATTAAATTATATATATAATATCAACTTAGTTAAGACAATTCATAAGAATATATCTATATAAATGCATTGTAAAAGCATAACCAATATAAAATATCACATACCAACTAAATCAGGCCGAAAATAACATGGTCGTTCATATCCCATTGATTGGCTAAATACAGCACCAGCAGCTTTAAGACGGGGATAAATTGGAGACATTCTGACATTTCTTCCAGTAGTAAATTCTGTATGAGGATACTTGACTTTGTAATGCAAGCCTAGAAACAAATTTATGCATTTTTTAAACATATATCATAAATGAAGAGTCCTGAGAAATTACAACAAAAGCTGTAAAGCTGCTAAAATGCTAGACTGAATTAAAAAAATTGATTTAAAATTATACAAATCAAAATGAAATACTGAAGTATAAAAAATTAGGAATGCAAGTTTCATAAATTAATCAAAAAACATCAAAATTAATGAAAATTTGCTTTATGAAATAAGCATTATAATAGAACTTTTAATTCTAATAATTTATTTCATATAATAATAATTATGTCATTAATTATTAATTTTGTAATTTACAAATTAATAATCTTAAAACAGTGAACAAAAAGTATTAAAACAACATAAACAATGAAACCACAAAATATTGGACACTTGTAAGTGAAATTACTATATAAGTTTTTGAGAAGGAGAAATACTGACAAAACTATTTAGGAATAACAAATATATTCATTCAAGTTATTATTTGGGAATGCTTACTATTGATATGACTTTTAGACAGCAGCTACATATTTTAAAACAAATTAGATAGAAATTTATTCTTTTTTGACTTATATACCAGATTAATTATAAGCTGAAGCCAATATCAAATTTAAAATTTACAGTTATTTTTTTATACTATAAAATTTTCAAAATTTATATAATCAGCTTTGCAAAAATTCTTTCATTGTTTGAGTTTAAAATGCTAATTTTTGATTTCAAGTAAATATAAATACTAATTCCAGAACTTTTCATGCTTCCTAAGCCTATTAAGGCATTCCAAGGAGTTAATTTTTTAAATATTCCAGCATGTACCAGCTTCGCTAAGTTTTTATTCATTCTAATCTTCCATTGGACAGAAATACAGTAAAGTCTACCAATATTAAATGGTCATATTTTTTTAAGTTTTTTGCAATATATTAAATGTTGCTACAAAATAATCTTTTAATGTATTACATCATTTAACAAAAAAATTATAACCATCATTTCCAATCTCTTTTTGAAATATAATTTTTGGGTTAACTATACCAAAATGTAAGAAAAATTAAATTTATAAATGGCAGTAACATGATAATCACAAAGGCAAGTTTCATTTTATAATTTGATTACTTTGACAGAGAAAGTTTTTACTAAACGCTACAACTTTCAAAGTAAAAAAACTTTTATAAAAAAAGAACAATCATAGCATGAAATCAGAACATTTTTTCTTGTTCAAATAGTTGCTTTCAATTACATTGTCCAACATTTTAACTATACAAAACTTTTTAATTACGGGTTTTAATATCCCACATTTGACACAAATAAAATGAATTTTATGTGTTTGTGTATGTGTGTTAATCATAATCTTTACTTTGGACATTTTATTCATTTCTTCTCATCCTGAATATTTGAACTTTAAATGGTATAGGGAGTAATTATTAATTTTTTGGAATAAAATATACCCTACAATATTAATTAAAAGCTATATTATAAGAGCAAATATTAATAATATTATATAAGAGCAAATATTAATTAAAAGCTACTGACATATTTTTATACTTGTTAATAAGGCAACAATTCTTAACATTCGAATTAGAAAAAAAAATGTTACTAATATAAAGAGTTAATTTTTTTAATATATTACATTAAAAACAAATGAACAGTTTCTTTACATTATTTAAATTTGTTTCTTTTCAAACACTCATAGAGCCAGATATTTAATTAAATTTTTCTTTTGGATTTTAGCAGCTTATTACTGAAAATGCCATTATACCAACCAGGTACTTCTACCATTCTGTCTCTCAAAAATAATCTATTGTTGTGAAGTCCTAAAAATCTTCTGATGTCAACATCCCATAAATTTCTTTTTGGTTCCCCATTCACTATCCACTCTGCTGTTATTTTGCCAACACCACCAGCAGCTTCCATGCCTGTTGCTTTCATACCAGTTGCAACAAAATAGTTTTTAACCTTTTGTAAAAAAATAAATTACAGAAATAAATATTTATATTTATCACTCTATAACGTTAACTGACAAAAAAAAAACTACACTTATATACATATTTTGTTTCAATTTAAACTATTAGAAGCATGTGCAACTCAAGAATTAGAAGTATAATTGATTCAAATCCAATCAAATGCTAAAAATTTGTTTTAGCACACTGAAGATAAAACAAATGCAAGAAACTATAAGAAAGTTAAAAACAAATAATACCTCCGGTGCTTCGCCAAGAACCAATTTGCAATCAGGACTAAAGCTTTCTGGGGCATTGCATAAGCTATCAACTTCTACTTTTCCAAGAGATGGTATTCGAAATAACATTTGTTCTAATAATGTATCTAAAAGAAGATAAAAATATTGTATGTGAAAGAAAATCAATATTTTTAAAGTACTTATTATATTTTAAATATGTAAACTTGCTTAAATTTTTTTAGATTATTTCGGAGAAAATAGTAATGTTTTGACTAGCGAACATCAGAAAATATTATGGTTAACAAATTATAGTGTAAAAACCAAATATTTTCAGTAAATGAGAAATGTCAATGTCTACGCAGGAAAACAATAAAAATGATCATCAGCGCAGAGGAACAAAACACATTTTATGAATTTAAAAGTAAATATCAGCTTTGTTAATTAAAAAATGTTTTTGCTGGTCATATTTTAAGTAACATGAACTTACGAAACTGATCCCAGTCTTCAGAGAGGGACTTAAAAGCTGTTGGAGATTCCATTTCTTTAAGATCTAAGGGCTTTGATACAGGCTCAAAACCACCTGCTAAATATCCCCCATTTTTTTCACGAACGTAAAAGTATCCATCATAATCACGAATAACTACAAAAATGAAAATAGAAACTCCATATGAATTTTTACTATTAAAATATATAGATTAGATTTGTTACAAAAGTAATTTTACAATAATATTTAAATGTAAAATAATTAACTCATAATAAATAAACCTTGAAAAAATGTTATGAAAAAATCAGTTTGATTTACTCTAAAAAGAAAATAAAAGTAAATAAATATGATATTCTAAAATATCAGTTTAATTTTCCATATTTAATAAATGCAAAAAATTGTAAGAAAATAAATATTTAATACTTTCTGCTAAAAATCATTACTGAAATTTTTACATATGAAATAAATGTTCTCACATTTACAGTAACTAAGACACCTTATTATGTATTAAAGAGCAATTCAAGAAATAAATCAAATAGAATTAAAAGGGCTAATGTAAGATTAATTACATTAGAGTTGAAAGGCTAATATAAGATTCAATCATAGTATTATAAAGTCAAAAAGTTTAAAAAAACAATTTAATTGAATTTCTATTACAAAACAAATTTAAAAACCTTCATGAATAAATTTTTTTTAATAATCTAATATCACAAATGATTACAATTTCATTATGTATCATAAAATCAAGTTAAAAACATCCATAGATATTTTTACTATGCATAAAAGTAACTTATAAATAATTTCATAAAATATGAATTTCAATTTTTATAAACAATCCACAATGAAATTATTAACACTTTTTTGAGACTTATGAAATTAATATTGTACTTGTTTCTTTGAGTTCACAATTACAACAGAAACCATGTGCACATTAAAATATGTGCCCTTATATTATAAAATGTTAAAAAAATAGAGAATTTTAAAAGTATTGTCTAAATTTTCACATGAATAAATTGAATTATAAAAGGAATAAAAACATTTTGCATTTTTTTCCCTGTATGATAGAGAAAACAAAAATCACATAAGCAGAAGAATAAAGTTGAAACAAAAAATTTGATATTGAATTTTAGAAGTTATAAACTTGAATACAAAAGAGGTTGTAACAAAATGAAACACAAAATAAACAAGGTTAGTTCTATAACTATAGTGAAATTATGCAAAAAAAGCAATAATATTAAAAAATAAACCTGGCATCATTGGGTCTATTCCTTCAACAGGCATTGTACGAAGGTAATGATGTTCACATGGATATAAAGGCACTTTGACTCTTGGGTAACTCATCTGACCAATATGATTAGCCCACTAAATTTTTTTGATAAAACAAAAAAATTTAATTTAACTTCTTTTACTCATAGAAACTAATTTTCAAGAACACAAAATTTTATATAATTGAGGAGAAATAAACTTTACTTACATGGCCAGCACTATTAACAAAAAAATCACAACTTATTAATCCTTTATTGGTTTCAACACCTTTAATTTCAAATTTATCACCAGTGATAACTTTCTGAACAGAACAGTTTTCTACAACTGTTACTCCTAAAAGGATATCATTTCTGTCTATTAATATTTAAATCGAAATATGTATTTGAGAAGCTTAGTGTGAAAAAAATAATGTTTACAGCAAATAGTATAACAAATGCATTTTCCTTTTCTTTTTAGAAGTTTATTTTTTTCAAACTATATGTATGTATATGTAACTATACATATTTTTTTCAAACTATGTGAAACTTTAAAAATTAAAATATAACATTAGTTTTTTTTTTCATTATACTGAATATAAAATTAATTGTTGACACTAAAACTAGTCATAAAATGTTGAATAGTTAAAAATATAATTTAAATGCAATTTTAATCATTTTGAATATGTAGTTAAATAAAAAGTAAGTTATAAAAACTACAAAATATCAATTTTAAACAACAAAATAGAGAAAAATGAAACATTAAATGAAATACATTGAAATAAGATATTTTAGACTGTGGATATAATTAATGGACCAAATATTTCGAAACATGTATAAAACATAAATATTTAACTATTTTACCAAGGCGAGCAGCTTCAGTGGCTAGAGTAAGCATAGCTTCATAAGGGTCTCCAACACCATCTCCTGGTATCCAAAGAGCACCCTTAAGAATTTAATTATTAAAAAATTAATGATTATTAATAATAAATCTTAAGTATTAATTGAAAAATTAAGAAAGAAAATTTATTTCTGCCTATGTTTAAGTGTTTAATAATTAAGGTTAATTTTAAGTATTAATTAAAAAATTAATCTCAAATTGTACCTTAAGTTTCTCAGTACTAATTATAGGACAATGTTTTTGTGCATCTTCAGGTGATAATAAATGACACTCAATATTTCTGGCTCTAAAAAATTAATAATTTTAAATTTAGAAAAATATTTTAACAAACATAATACAATGATTATTAAATATACATACAACAATTGCTTATCACCATAAATTATAAACTTGCAATGAGCTTCAAGTAGCAAATTAATAAAAAGCTTTTAATGTGTTTCATCTCAGTTTGGATTATGTTTTATTTCAAAAGCCACTTAATTATAATCTTTAAGTAAATGTTATGAAATATTTCTCTATGAAATAATATATTAATAAATACATCATTAGAAATATGGATAAATGAAAAATAGTTTAACTAAGAATAATGCAACAAATTATCATTTAAAATTAATACAAGCAATACAAAGAATGACAAGAAATTTCAACAGGTAATGGTATTGTACATTTTAATCAAAGAACATTAATATCAAAATTTGAATGGAACATTTATATATATGTGTTTATCATCTAAATTGCAAAATGATGCAAAAACAATGTTAATAAAACTTTTAAAGATAACTGAAAAGATATTTCTAGCTGATGAAAAACAAAAATAAGTAGTCAGTCTACTTATTTTATTTTTTAAAAATATAACACCTTTAAACTGAAAAATGAGATTGAAATTGAATAAATACTTTTTTAACTATAGAATTTTATAGATTCTTTATGAAATAGATTTTATTAGATAGATTCCTTAGTTGAATGAGAATATTAATAGAAATGACAAATAATCCATGCTGATTAAATTGCACAGTCACATAAATCAGCTGTCACTTTATATATCTAATTACAGAATCCAAACATTGTTACAAAAAAATTCTTTAAATAAAAATTATTACTAATAAAGTATTTACAAAAACAACTATAACATTGTAGTGTTTATAGTTAAATATGACTCACATGAATTTTTAAAATCATGAAAAACTGACACATATTACTGTAACATTTAAAGCAAACAAATATAAGTACATTTCAAAAAAAATTTAAAAACTCCATACAAATCACCACTTTTAATAAACTACACCATTGATTTCAATTTTTTTCAATTACAAATTTGAGAAATTTTCAATAATAAGCAAAGTAATTATGGCACAAAATTACCTCTACTCTTCATAATATTTTAAAATAATATCATTTGCAATTAATTTCAATGATGATACATTATTTTAACTAATAATTTTGCAAATATTAATTCATTTTTAATATTTGACAATAGCTAAACAGTTTAGTTAATTAGACTCATATAATAATTTAGCTACCCATTTATACATTTCTTATTTTTTTACCCATTTACCCATTATGTTTATCATTTACCCATTTATACATTTGTTATACGATTGTAAGTTTGAATTAAATTAGCTACCATCATAGCAGCTAATTTAATTCAAACTTACAATCGAACATCTTTTAAAAATTACTACAAATATCTATGATTGAAATGAGAATCAAAACCATGAATTATTATATAGAAGATTAAAGGAACAGATGCTAATTGGTCTATTTCAGGACAAAATAAAATTTTATATTTTAGAACTTCTTGTAACGATTTTTGAAATCAAATAATTTAATAAAGAAATTTTTCACAGACAGATCAGATATCAGATTTATTAATATTATTCCACAAAAACATAAAATTAATTAACATTATCATCTTACTTTCAGATGTTGATTATAATAATTGTTAAAAATGAAAACTAAGAAAAGATTGGTGATGAATATACATATGATTATAACAAACAAATGGAAAAAATAATTCATAACAAATTATACTTACACAGCAGAAGCTGCAATATGGCGGAAAGAAGTCATACGATCAGATGTTCTTGCTAAAGACAAACTTCCACATCCTTTGAAACCTACAAATATTAATTAATAAATATAAACAATAAAAATAAAGTACTTGATATAAAATTTAGTATATTGAATTCGAGCAACTGCATGGAATAAAGTGAAACTTATATCAAGATGTCGGATTCAGGCTAACTTAAGATAAAAATTATGATGCATTTTGAAAATTTAATTAACTTAAAGGATGATTAATTATGATTTGAACTCCCTGTAAAGTTGCTAATGTTGCTATAAAATTAATTTATGCATTATAATATTTTGCTCTGGAAAAGAGAAATGCTATTCTTTTTCTAAAATTATTATCAATGCATATGTAAAAAAATATTATTTATCCTGCTTTCTTCCTAAATTCTCACTATGTACTGCTTTTAAAAAGTAATAATATTTAGTACTTTAAATTTTTAAAAATGTATTGATTTCACTCTCTTGAACAAGTGCAATTTCCCCTTTCACATTATATCACTAGTTTGAAATACAGAGGTTTCATTTCATAATGCAAAACATCATTTTGACATGCTGTTAATGACACTATTTTATACACGAAACAATTTTATGTGTTAAGAAATAAAACTTTTCAAATTTTCATTTTATATTAAAACTATAGTCAGAGGTAATTTTTCATAATCCTTTGAGATTTTGTTTATCTACATATGTGCCGTATAAAAAACATTAATTATGCAGAATAAAAAACCCACTGTTTTCATTTTACTAACTTGACATTTGTCTTTTCAATTTATGACAAAACAGGATTCTTGGAATCTATGAACACATTTTCACTTTGTAAAATTTAAAGGATACAGTAAGTCAGATGGAAACTATAAATTTATTAAACTAGAGGTAAAATTTTGCAAATAAACTACATGTTCCTTCAAAGTCTTATTTTATATATTCTATTTTGTGAAACTTTTAAATTTATTTCCCTAAAAATTTTCTTCACTTTCAATTTTTCTAAATGGTAAATTTCAATATCTTTACAAATACAAAAATCATTAATGATTACCTCAGAAATAATGTTAAAAAAGTAACTATCACCATTTTAGAAATGGTAAACATTTTTTCATTGCCTAGCAGTATTTATGAGGTGTAAAATTTAAATAAATTGTGTCTTCATTTCATAAAAGGAATATTCATATTTAATTTCCTAAAAAAGATACTGATATTCAATATCTCTTAATAAAACAAAATAGAGATAATTTTTTTAAATTTTCTGCTTGCTTATAAAACAAATTTTCAGTTTAAGATGATATTTCTTACATTGCTTTTAAAAAATTATTAATACTGAAAATATCAATAACCAAGTTTAAAATGTTTCATAGACTTCTCTACTCATTATTTTTCAGATATGAAATAGCCAAATTCATGCTGAATATTATTTAGAAAATCATGTTTTTATTATTTAAATTTTATTCATTTTCTTTTTCATAATTATTGCTTCAGCTCATCATATCATATATTTCTTTTTATCTTATTTTAAAATTCCACTATTTTATTTTGCCCTTTAGGGAGTTAGAAGAATTATGATTAGAGATAATGAAACACCTATTACTATATAATTAT
>JAPDSC010152597.1:1148-15791 GCA_026290005.1 Latrodectus geometricus
CAACAATTTTATCATGAAGATTGCTTCATATTATGAAAAATATAAATTTGTGTTTTCAGCCAAGTTATATATGTACATAGTTAATATTCTTGTTTTATGTAAGATTATGTTCAAGGTAGACATGACTATTATTTGTTATGTAGATATAAAGCTTTTCATTTATTTCTTATTTGTAGTATAAAATTTGAAAACGTGAATTATTGACTTCTAGTATTTTTGTGAATATTTTATTTTAAAAATTATTTATTGAAATTTTAAAAAATGGATGTATTTATCAACTGCTTTATATTTTGATGATAATTCTTTTGCTTATGAATGGTTTGTGAATATCTTTGAAAAAGCAGTCTGATTTAGGGATGTTTGCTGAATATATATTTAAGAGATATTTCCAAATATTACAAATTTGTTCAAACAAGTAAAAGAAGGTTTTTTACATTTTAAAATTATTTTAGTAAATTGTATCTTAAAATCAGTTACTAATATTCAAATTAAAATTTAGAAGAAAAGTCGCTTATTTAATTTTTTAAAAAGATTTAAGTCAATGCTTTATAAACTGTATCAGAAGTTTTTTCTTCAAAGATTGATATTCAATTAAGGCTTGTAAAAGATGTCATCAAAATATTTAGTTGTGAATGACTGTTTGTGAACTATGTTTTAGTGATCCAAATATTATCTGTAGGGAACAAAAAATTATTATATATCATGAATGTTTAAGAAAAGTACAATAGGACTTGTTCTTTAAAAAAAACTTATTTGTTAATTTGTTCCGAGAAATATGATTGTTGTGATTGATCTCAATTAAAATATATTTATCGAATTGAAGTGTTGAGTGATTATTTGCCTCTGTTATTTAAATAGTTGCAAAAATACTTTTTGAATGTCGCTTATTTTGTTTTTTTTAGTAATTAAAGGAATTCAAATATAAATATTTAATTAATTGTAACAGTTCCAAGTAACATAACATCATTCAACTGTATGGGATTCTTACTTTAAGTGTGAATGTTCATAATAATATGTGGAGTTCTTTTTAAACCGCATGTCTTAGTTTACATAGTCCTCTTGTACAAAAATAGCATTATCGACTAATATTTCCAAATCAGCTTTTTAATTAAAAATAAATTCGCTTATTCTGTCATTTAAACATATTAAATAGATTTTTCATATTTAATAATGAACAATTTATTAGTATTTGCTTTTTTAACTTAACATTTACTAACAATTTCAAATTTGATAGTAGGCTTGTCATGTACTATATAAGAAAAATTTGAATCAAAGTTCTTTTCTCTAAGGTTGTGTGTGACTAATCTGAAAGGCTTTTTTTCTATTTGTGATTTATTAGTTATCGGTTATAAGAATTGGTTTTTATATAGTTGCTGTAGTGTGAGATAAGTAATAATTATTTCATGAGATTTTGTTTTAACAAACCCAAAGTCCTTTTTCATATTTTGGTTAGTTGGCATTAGTGATTAGCTCCGGTCCTTGAACTTAAGAGCTTCTATATCCGATTTGTTCTTGTTTATAGTGTTTTCCGTACGCACTTTATGAGTTACAAATTTTGGTTTATTTAAATCTTATATGCTAAAAATGACCAAAACTAAAGCTTTGCTGATATTTTGTTTACTTGAAAGTATTTTCATTTTCTATGAATTTATTTTGTTTTATGAATTTTTTTTAGTTGAAGTTGTGTTTAAAGGCACAAACTTTGGTATGGGCTTAGCTTTCTATTTATACCTTTATCCATTTATTTTAGGAACACGCTGTTAATTCTTATGAAAGATAGTTTCATTGAAAAGTTATATTTAAAATTGCAACAAATTTTCCATGTCAAAACTGTTCAAAGCATTGTGCTAACAATGTTTTCATTCAATGTTCTATAATTTTAACTACATTTGTGATCTTTTGAGAATTGACAGTAGTTTTTTTTTTTTCTTATTAAAAAGGGTAGATTTCTTTGGCAATGTGAATTTGGCGATGTTGATCAATAAAGGGCAACAGTCAACTTTTTTAATACTTCTCTGTAAAAATATCTAGCTTAATTTAATGATGTACATAAACATGGTTTGCCTAAATCAATCCAAACAGGAATTTTCTTGAAAATTTAATTTTCCTTTATTTTATCAAGTATAATTTGATGTGTAGTTTAATTTTCAAATTTTTTTTGGTAGAGAAGTTTTTTTTGACAACAATGATTTTCTTTAAAATAACTCACAGAATATTAGTTAATACCGTTTCAGAATCTACTTAGAACTGTAAACCTATTGGTTTACATCTACAAAGTTGGTTGGCTTTCATTTATAAAATGTATGTGTAGGTGTTAAATAAATTGAACAACTACTGGTTTGGAGATTTATAATGATGAGTTATGTTTCTTTTAAATATCATCTGAGTTTGCTTTTAAAATTTGTTGCAATGCAATCCAATTTATGTATCCTATTTTTTAAATGATTCTATCATAATTTTTATTTTTATCTAATAATTTTACACTACTGTATTAAAACATTTTTTCTAATATTTTTGGTTATACACATCTTAATTTCTAGATTTAAGATATTTCTGGTTTCCTTACTATTTAAAACTTATAATGATTTTGCCATTATTTGCTCTTTTGATGTGGATTTAGGTAATTAGATATTGAAGTGGCTTTTCAATGTGTCAAAAAATGAGAAATTTATTACTATACTAATTCTTAAATAAAATTAACATCATGTATTTTGGTGGAAAATTTCTTGTATTTTCAAGATAAGAAATATTCAAGAAATGAGAAAAAAGATTAATTTTTCTTAACTTTGGAAATAATCCAACAGTTTTTACCTTTGAAGCAATCTGAATGACTAACAATGTGAAGAGATTTACTGAGTGAAATGTTAATTTTAATGGCTTTATTGATAGTGAATTTGATAATTAAATAATAGAAATAACGATTAAAAAATATATTACTGTAGAAATTTGCATAATTAATTTAAATTCATGCACACTCGATATTACAATGAATGATAATGTAAAAATTCTGGAAATTAAAACATTAAAGTTGTGCAGTATCCACTCAGGTAAGATTACTATACTTTCTGAAATGAAATTGAAGATTTCTTTGAAATAAACTTTATTAGTTTGATGCTGCACTGTATTTCTAAGAAAAAAAAGTTTGTTTTACTTGATGTTTAAATTGATTTATATCCCATTGAAACTTCAGGTGGTAAAGGATATTTATAGGAAATGATACTATTAAAAATATCAGAAAAAAATGAAACCTATCAATTTGTTGATAATGTTTCAATGTAGTTGTGATGTCTCTAAGGTATACTTGAGAGGCACATTAGTTGGAAGTCCTTTATTGGCTGTCACTTAGCTGTATAATTATTAATTCTAATGGATATTTGAAATGATTGAAAAAGTACCTTAACTGCTTGCCTTATTATCCCGAGTTATCTCGGGTGAAGCAAAATTGTCTGTACGATTTGTTTTATCACGTTTTTTCTCTGCCTGGAGGAAATGAAAAGAAATATTGTTTTAACATGGAATTTGCCTTTTCTTTAATTTCGCGGTTCTTTTCCGGGATTGGCCACATGTTTCTCTATGGTATAGTATACGACGGCTTGTGGATCAGTAATGTACAAAGGAGGATAGTTGTGTTGAAAAAAAAGTAAAATAATGGTGATGATGCCGTAAGAAATGAGACCAGATACCAGCGTACGAAATGTCAGGTATCACTTTGTGTTTCCCTTGTTTTAAAAACTATCATACAAAGACTAATATTTAACTTTTTTGCCCGAGATAACTCGGGATTGTAAACTAATATTAAAACTACATGCTTTTACACCAGTGAAAAATTTAAAATTGAACTTAAAACCTACATATTTTGTTTTGTTTCGTTTCATTATATTTAGCAATAAAATAAAAAAAATGTGATGATTTTTTGCAATTTTTTTCAAAATTTGTAAGGGAAGCGGTTAAGGCTGCAAATAAAGGTATATTTTCATAAGAACAATTGTGTAGAAAATTAATTGATTAAATAATTTGTTATTGGATGTTCATTTTTTGATATACTTTGAAAACATTTTAAAGAATGGAATCTGTAGTTGTGTATCTAGAGATAATCATCATGTGTACTTCAAAAGAAAAAATTATTTTACTATCTTTATAAGATTTGCATGAGAAATCAAGCATGTTCTTTACATTAGATTTCAATCCTGAAAAATATTTCCTAAATAATGTAAAAGCGTAATTTTATGAGTGATTTATTTAACATTTTTCGATGGCAATGATTTACGGTTTAAAGTAGGCATCGGTAGTCTATGGTTTGCGTGCCATATTTGGCACGTGCTACAATTTTTAGTTGTTCCGTTTCAATTCAATACTACACTATTAAGTATAGAATGCCGCCTACTCTGTTTAGTGATCAACGTGCTTGACTGCAGATAGGGAGGTCTGGGTTCGAATCCCGGTTCGGGCATGGATATACTTTCTCTCCTGTCTTTGTCCTTTACTTGTATGAATGGTTGCCTACCTTATGAACGGGTACGTATGGCATGTGTGTACTGAGGAAGTCGGACTCCACATTCAATTGCGTTTCAGTTGAAAAAGTGGAGCAGCGCACCCATGCTGCTAGTCTGGCTGACATTCGACAAGGAAAAAGAAAAAAAAATCCCTCTTAAAATATTTTTTTGACAAATAGTTTAAAGGAAAATTTTTTTGTAATATTTATTCTTTTAATAAATATGTTCTAAAGATACATATACAATTTTAATTTTTTATTTACATTGAATGAATTATATTTAATGATGTTTATTTTTATAATAAATGTCTTTAAATAGCACTTCTTTAAATACGACTCAAAATCAAAATTATCGACCTCTATTCTCTAACTCTGATTATATTCCCATAAAAATCGAATTGTTTCATATATTTTCCTACCGTGTTAATGCTCTGTATCATAGTAGATTGGTTTGAGCATTCACAATTATTAGGCTGCAAATAACTCGAAATACTCAATTGAGTATTTCGAGTTACTACTAATTTTCGCATCTATGGTAGAATAATTTAAAACATTAAGGGGATTTATTGGTTTAAATACAATGTAATATAAATTGAATATGATGGCTATTCCACTTTGATTTCTGTATATTTCCTTTGAATAATTGCATGTTTGAAACTAAAAGGAAATCCAATTTTCGTTAATCTGCGCTTTAGGACCCATCTGCCAACTTGGCGATAAATGCACCAAGCGTGGTAAACCGAACGCTTTTATATCTAATGAGCTCTTTATAGCAACCTCCATAGGAAATAATTTGCGCTTTTTCGCGCGTGCTCATTAATTGGTTTTTATCTTTTAGCATTTTCATTGGTCGTTAATTAGTTTCAGTTTGAAAAATCGGTCATTTTCATTAGTTGCTGATTAGTTTAAAACCGTTAAAAATCGTATTCCATTATCGCCATGGCAACAGCGTTTTTGAAAACGCGCCAAGTACGAGACCCACAGCACACTTTCGCCAAGTTGACAGAGTAGGGGACCTAAAGCGCATTTTCACCACAATTTTAAAAAGTTACTTTTATTACTTTATTTTAAATTAATATATATATATATATATATATATATATATATATATATATATATATTAGTGTATTAGAATGCATATTTAAGAAAGCAAGTGGAAAATTCCAATTTATTCTATTAATCTTCGGGGATTTCTCGCGTCCAATCAGATTGCTGGTGAGAAATTATGAAGTAAATTATTTGAATAATATATTCTATTTCAAAACTTTGTATTGCAAATAAAATGTGAACCAATGAATTTTCAAAATGTTCATTTTTTTTCCATCTCGTGCTATTTATAACCAGATTTCCCATTTGTAATTTTCATCGCCACAAGAAATATTTCAGCGCCTCTAAAAGTGGCGCTGTCGATTAATTTGTGGAAAACTGATTTAAAAGTTAACCAAGAAGAATTTTTCTTGTATTGATCTGTGCATATTTAGAAGAAATTGATTATATTAGGAATCAGAACTATTTTTTGGATGAGCATTTTGTTACTGGATGATTTGCAGCATAATTAGTTCAAACTGATTGGATTGTTAGGCTAGTTATTTTTTATGTGTATTCATGGGATTAAAATACATTATTTACCGAATTACTCGTTGCTATGGTTATTGGATTTTTGTTATGATTTAATAATTATCGTAATGAGATATGTGAAATATTATCATACCAGATTGATTTTTTATGCTCATTTTTACTATAATTTACTTCTGTGTTAAGTTATAATTTTCTACAGAAAAAAAGAATGCAATCAACAATTAATTATGTTCATTATTTATCTGGAATTATAATAAAAATTTTTCTGAAATGGTAAGATATTTTATATAAATAAGAGATCACAACATTTATATTTATTATTTGAGAAAAATAATTTCAGTAATTTGTTCTGTCAAAATAAAAATAAATTAATTTGTTATTAAGACCATGTTTTTTTGGGAGAAAGATCAATGCTCGAATCAAGGTACTTTTTAAACAATGGAAGATAAATGTTGGATTACTCCTCACTGAGCATACACCTGTTGAGAAATTAGAGCTGGCAGTTGTGAATCGCTTCGATTCAGCAATTCTTGTATTCGATTTCCACTTAGAAAGTTAATACAGTAGACCTTTGTTTTTACGAACATTCACGTTTTTAATGACTAGTAGCTAGTCCCTAACTTGACACCATAGACATAATGACAATTTTTACGAACAAAAATTTTGAGCTATCTCTTTTGCGAAGCTTCGTTCCAGATAAAGTTGTTCTTTTTTTATGTTTTATGATCAGATATTTTTTTCAAATTTTTGTTTGACTTTATATAACGCCTGAGAACTTGATGCATCCTTAAAGTACAAAGTGACATGTGCTAGCACTCAAGACATTGTCCAACAATAGTCAAAGGCATTTGATGAGGTTATCAAACTTTTGATGAGGTAGAATTGTGGTGCCGAATTCATCTTCTGTGCTCCCCGTACGCAAGAACACGAAAAGGGGGGAAGATTCTACCATCTTACTCGAGGACATAGAAAGGGAAGAAATTCTTTCAAAGTTTAAGCTTCGTTGTTTTTTTAATTAGTTTCGTTTCATTCGAACGACTTAATTTGTAAAGTTTCGTTTGTCGAGGGAGAATGATTGAACTGATTTCGTTAAAGATTTGTTGCAGTTGAAGAAACGAACGTGTTTACTAGTTGAGGTAAAAATGAAAATTCTGAAAGAAGTAGAAAAAAAAAATATATTAAATACAACAAATTGTCAAAAACCTTGGAATTCCAAAAGAACAGCCTCTTGACAATTTTAAAAACTCGAAAAAAAATCTTTCAAAAAAAGATAATTACCAGCAAAAATTCTAGAAATTATTGAAGAAACGCAAAAAATCGTAAACTGGAAAATCTTTGTTAAGAAGAATGAACATTCCTGTTGTCATTAATGTTGGTAATGCCATTAATAATGAACATTAATGATGATTGAAAAAAATTGCCAAAAGCTATGGAATTCCAACGAACAACCTCTTGACAATTTTAATCACTCGAAAAATATCCTTGAAAATGGTAATTACCAACAAAAATTCTTTCTAGAATTTATTGAACAAAGGCAAAAAGTCTTAATCTGGAAAAAGCTTTGCTAAGAGGAATAAACATTCCTGTTGTCATTGATGTGGTAATGTCATTTGTGATGTATGTCCTTAATAATGACCTATAATGATGGTAGTGTCATTAAAGAGAAATGCAATTGCTTTGCTATGATGCTGAATATAAAAGATCTCAAAGTATCATATATTTAGTTTAAAGAATTTAAAGCCAGGCATGGTCTGTGCTGTAGAAAATTGTGAAGTGAAATGGAATTAATAAAATGATATTATTTTTTTAAGTATGAATCTTATTTAGTATGTTTCTTTCTAATAGTATTGTATGTTATAAACGAAATGCAGTTTGGTAAAAGAAATCAGGTTTTAAGAATCTGGTACATTATTTTACCGGTCTCAACCAGTTCGTAAAAACGAGGATGTACTGTATTCAGTGTTTTGGAGTTCACTTTAAACTAGGTTTGGGCCCTATTAGTTCTTGTTGAAAAAAAGTGAACGTAGAGCATCAACGAAACCAATCTTCTAACGAAAGCTCGATTTTTCAATCACGCTAATACAACTTATTATTTATGAAAATTTTATCTTTTGAAGGGAAAGTTCGATTTAAAAAAAAGGAGTAAATGTTTGTATGAAAATTTTTTAATTCCATTAAGTTGCGAAATTATTTCTTTTAATTCTATTTTCGATTTACTTTTAGTTACTCGTCGTACCAATAAAAGTAAGAGAAAGGAAATCATTAATTATTAAGTAAGAAACTTATAAAGTGTTAGAAAAGAATGAAGATATATTCGTTATTTAGGAAGAAGAGCTTCAAAAGTCCTCTATGGTCCTCTGAGAATAAAACTATGCATATATGAAGTGGAGTAAACAAGAGAATTTCTTACTAGCTAGACTAAAAAATAACTCTTTGGAAGAAAAAATTCGAAGAAAATACTCTTTAGCGAACTATTTCCGAACAACAATTTAGTTGAAAGCTATGAATAAAAATCATGTAACCTTTTCAAGTATATAAAACTCTATTTTAAAGTGTAAAAATTGCTGTGGAGAGTGAGTTTTCTGAAAAAAAATCTTGATTTTTTTTTTTTCTTGAAAGGCACTTTATGTGAAAATATTGTACAAGTGTTGCAATTTCCAAACATTGTGTTCTGTTAAAAATTGTATTTGTGCGACTGAAATGTAAAATGGAATTCTATCTATAAAGGTTCGAGAGAAAAAGAATATTATTGAAATTATTAGAAAAAAAGATTTGATGTTAAAGGAGAAAAAATTAAGTAAATTTTCTTTTAAAACAATAAAAGATCTTTGAAATTGAAGAGGAAAATTTTTCGATTTTTTTTTCATGTACGTTAGATGTAACAAGTCAGTTAAAAACGTAAGAGAATCCCCAAATTTTTTCGATAATGTAGTTTCAAACTGATAAATATCGATTATATTTTTATGCTTTTTTTAAAGTTAGAAAGAAAATATTATATAAAATATTCGTTGAAAGTATACCACACTGTAAGAAGGTATGGATAATTTTATATTTGGTGTGGATATCTATATTTAATTAAAAGTGATTAAATAGAAGTGAATAAACTGTTTAAATCATAACTTATAATTCAAAGCAGTCGATAACATTTTGTTCAAAGCAATAAAGCTTCCTAATAAACAACTAAGTATTCAATTCATTAAATAAATAAAATAAAATTTTAGTATTGTCTTTTTATTTATTTATTTTGTTCGTACTAAATTTGTTGTTTGACCTATTTTGTGTCATTCGTTAAAAATATCAGTGTGTCCATGTAATGTCATTTATGAACATTAAATGTAAATTTGTAAATTTTTATCAAGGTTTTATTTTTAATAAATTATAGTTTCACCTTCACACATTTTCACCTTCCTTATATAACATTCTTGTCATATAATCTGCATTATTCGATACCGGATCGATAAAAATCTATTATTTTTATCAGCCGGTGATTTTATTTTTGAGCATAATATTCAGCGATACCATTTTGGCCATTATCCAAATTTTCAAATTTTTTTGACACTTAGAAAATGCTATAACGATTAGAATAAATGGAAATGTGATGGCGCAATATCGGGAGAGTATGATGAATGGGATAATACTTCCTACTCTGATCCACTGTTTCTTTCCAGTGTCCAATTTTGTATTATTGTGCTGCAGAATAAAGTCTTTTCCATTGACAATATCTGATCTCTTTTTCAACTTAATAATAATTCGATCAAATTGTTCGTAGTAAAGTTTTGATTTCATCATTTATCTAGATTTCAGCTTTACAACCTCACGAATGCTCCACCAAATCCAGAAGTGCCCCTTTGGAGTATAAATCAAGCTTAGCTGCACCTCATGTCGATTTGTTCACAAACACCCACTGAGGTTTCGTCTTGAATTTTAGAGGTTCCATATTTCATCTCCAAAAATCTAGCAGTCGAAAACCACTTCTGTTTTGTGCTACTGAAGCAATAAGTACATTACTAAATCGATTATGTCTCCTTTGAACAAAATATTCGAATTCCTGTTCTGGTTTGCTCACCAAACTTCTGCATATATTTTCACATTCATTTTTATTTAGACCAAGGTTTGTTTAGACTTAATCTACTCTTCGATTGTCGAACATACATTTGGTTCCTCTTCTACTTTTAATGTCGTTGTCTAAAGTTGGGTTTTTTTTTATACCAATATAAGTCAAAGGTTGAAATTTGAATTTTAACATAATTGTTAAGAATAATTTAATTGCATTTGAAGTTTGTTGATTTTTCGTGCCATTTTTTTTTTGGGGAATATCATTTTTGATTCTTTAATTTCCAAGTAAAGTTGATGTCTGCAATTTTTGTGAAAATGCTGTTGATTTGGTTGGTTAGGGTGTTGATTTTACATCGGAAAGTAGGGAATTCGAGAATCGCGATTTAATGCAAGATTCTTCTTGTTCAGTAAAGACGACTGGGGTATGTTAAACAGGTCATAGTTTCAATGTCCTCCAAGTGAAATATCTCTAGCGATGCCAGTTAAAGTATTATTTTGTATCTTCTGTTTGGTCCCTACAGATAAATTACGAAGCTTTTACCTAACTGGTACAGTCCAACTCTAGTCAAAATACAGCGAAGTAAGCCAGTGGACACAATTTCTTGTAAACTTTGATAATTATCGCATCTTTGTGTTTAGAAAAAATCTTATTTAAAAATAAGTAAGTATAGTCAAAGTTTTTTTCAAATTGAGTTTTATTAGAATAATTGATCTTAAATCGGAAATCTATTTAATTATATATTAGGTTGGGGAAAAAGCAATCCATTATTTTTACGTGAACTTTATGTAATATCTTTTGGATTCACTTTGTAAAAAGGTTTAAAACAGCTTTCATGTAGATTTTTAGGTCTTGCGCGTTACGACTGCTGACATACGGTTAACTTTGATCATTTTTGATATTTTATAGACGTTTTCGACGATGCTGTTTCCACATGCGAGGTGCATCTCTAACATCAAAAATACCCGAACGGAATCGACGAAACCAAAATTGTACGTAACTGGTTGTTACAGTCTTCTATAGGACGATAAACACCTTTCACAATTTTAGCCACCCGGCTATCTTTTTCGCCGTTACAAGAGAAAAACGAAAATGTATCGAATTTTCTGTTTGTTGTCTTCCATTTTTAAAACCTTGTACTCGTAACTGAATGAATCAAACAAAAAACCGCAAGAGGATATTTTAGTGTCAAATGTCACCTTTCCAACGAGCATAAATCTGAAATTGTTTGATAAATACCTCACGAGATAGCGATCACTACAGACGTCTACCGGAAAAATAATGGTTTACTTTTTCCCCAACCTAATATATCTAATAGACTGTATTTATATTCTTCTATACAATTTAATGAAAAATAAACGCATATAAATGAAAAATAAACGCATATAAATGAAAAATAAATGCATAATTTTTAACAAAATTTTTAAGCATCCGTGAAAATTCTCTTTTGAGTTGCATAACTAATTATTGCTAATATTGATTTGCATAACTTTATTTGAATATGCTTAAGTAATATTGATTTAAAAGACACATTAAAACCATTTGAATAATAGTTTTCAGTGTTTCACACATTTGTATTGAAAGTAAAGTATATATGAATGGATTTTTATTTTCCTCCTTTTATTCTTCCATCTCCTACTATTTTTTAACCAACGCCCCCGATTCAAGTGGAAGACAGCTATCACCCCCGGGCTGTCCCAGCTCCCTAAATGGGCTATTACCGCCCACTTTGAGAAGAAATGCATCACGGTTATTGTACTTCAGTGTATTTATTTTTATATTTTCTAAGTCTTAAATAGTTTGAAATGATGTATCCAATTTTCATAATCTCAGTCAAAGGATTTTTTCTTTTTGAAAAGTTTACTATCTGGCGCTTACTCAATTTGAATTTATTTGAATATTTCTAAAACAGAGATGCGTTCAGTTTTCTGCAATTGATATTAAAAACTGAAATAAGTTAGTATGAATATTTGAATTTTTTTTATCATGTAATTATTATTATCGAAAACTGTTTCAACTTTAAATTATGATTTTTAATCCTATTATTTGGAAATTTTAACAATTTTAGAACATTTTGAATGTGTTCTATTGTTAGTGAGATCGATGAATGTATTTTTTAAGTCGATTTAGCTTTCGAATTTATTTATTATTTGATTTATTAATTATTTTTAAAAATCTATACGTATTTTCCTTAAGTTTTTATCAATAAAATATTTTTTTAAAG
This sequence comes from Latrodectus geometricus, assembly GCA_026290005.1. NCBI lineage: Eukaryota > Metazoa > Arthropoda > Arachnida > Araneae > Theridiidae > Latrodectus > Latrodectus geometricus. The sequence goes on from JAPDSC010152597.1 coordinate 13,497, forward strand.
GAATTTTTGAGACATACTGTGTTTCCTATATGATTTTATGAGAGTTTTACTAAGGACACAGAAAAATTATCATCAGATGCGGTTGAGTTGAAAAAAATCATAAGTTTTACTAAACGTTTGTTGAAAAAACGATTAATATCTAAAAATGAAATAAAATTGATACAGAAATTATTTTCTCCACATGGTTCTCTAAGATGTTTGTTTCTTGTTAAATTTGATTGTTTAGTATCTCTTAATTATTTTTACTAATTTCTGGAGAAATATTTTTCAATTACTACTGTGAAACTGCAATTAATATTAAGCAAATGGGGTGTGTTAATTTTTGTGCTTATGAAAAAAAAAAAAAACCTTTTCCATACTAAAGACAAAGTACTTTAAAATAAATTGATTGGTTATAATATGTAGATTACTACATGTGAAATTAAGATTAAAATAGTTTGTGCGTTCAAGGAAATAAAACGATTTCTTCAAAGAATTTTCAACATTCATCGCAATGTATATCGATACGTTTTATTTTCATGTTAAATGATGTTATTTTACCTGCGAATGCTAATTAAACAATTTTATTACTCATTTTAATAAATTGGAATTTTTCAGATGTAAGCATAAGCTTTTTATTTAATGAATTTACTTAGATTGTTCGAGCAAATATTTTAAATGAGCCGAATTTCATTACTTTGTGATTAATTTTAATGGAGTTACTCAGTTATCTGTGCAAAGCAAAAGTCTAAATCCCGAACTTTTAATTTTCTCAATTACAATGAATTTAATCATAATGGCTAATTAAGGCAATAATCTGTTAAAATTACTTTGTGAAATTCATGGACTCTTTTAGTCATTTCTGTGATTCTTCTATCTGTATTGATTGATAACTTTTTTCATGGACGAGAAATTCATTCTCTGAAAAATTATTTCCAACATTTACTTTATATGCAAAAAAATTTATTTTTATTTAGGAACCAAAAAATAGAGGAAATATTATCAATATATAATTTAAGAATTGGATAACTCATTTATTTATTCATTTTGCCTTCTTAGTTAAGCCTCTATTACATTAGAGTTGTCGATATTTCAGTTTGCACAACTCCCTTAGACTTTACGTGGCATCGCAACTCGATTTTTGACAACTCGGACTCATCGTCTAATGAAATTTCAGATTTTTTTTTACTGCTGGCGCATTTGAAATTTGAACATTGTTTTGCTTCCGCCAAGTTTCATGCCAAATGAAAGTTATTGGCGTTATGAGTTGCCGAAAATGAGAAACTTCTTTGTGCTTGTAGCAGCAACTCGAGCGATTCGTATCGCCAACAGATGATGATTAACGGAACTCATTTCGCCAAGCAGTAATAATAACATGCAAAGAATTAATCTGTTTTTATTATTGTTAATGAGTGCATGTGATAAAATATATATACAAATACCATTTCAAAAATCTCTATTGAGCGGACAAAGGAAATGGAAATCGATTTTAATGAACTGAGATAAGGATCGATCTTCATATAGGGCATTTAAGTGATAAATGATTATTTTAAGAAATAGTCTGGATTGATTTCTGTGAAGGATTTGGCCACCTTGATAGCGAAATATGAAAATATGCAAATGTCATATTGTCGATCGATAGGCGAGTATATGTACAACATCTCATCTAATTAGTGCTCAAGTGCAAAAGATGGTCATTGACCGAGAAACCAAAATAGGCACAAAATTTTACTCTGGCAACATTTCCATTAATAAAGGATGTTATAGTGACAATACTATTGGACATTCTTGAAATATGGTTGAATAAGTATAAATTTAACGTTCAAATTTTGGACTGGTTTTATACTTGATTTAACCGAAGATTACCGAACACAAATACCTCTACAGCTTTTGCAGTGGTTAGAATATTTGTTCAATAGATTGACTCAGTCACTTGACAACAATAAATCCATTGGTAAAGTTTAGTGGATTTCTGAAAACGAGACTATCTAGCTGAAACTTTTTTTGGAGAAATTCAAATAACTTGTCCAATAAACGCCACGTTGAGTTACAGTACACAAAAAATGATCCCACTCAATATTAGGAATTTTTCCTTGATTTTTTGACATTTTAATATGAAACAAGTAAGAAACATAGCAGAATAATTATTGGTATCTCATTAAGAGAAATGCAGGAACATTTTCTATTTGATATTTTTAAAATCAAATAAAATAGGTTCTCTTATTTTCGCGTTAAAATGATTTGGTTAACGTCACACAAAATGTCATAGATGAAAGAAATTTAGTCAGTTGGGACATGACTATATATATATATCCC
>JAPDSC010152599.1:0-13104 GCA_026290005.1 Latrodectus geometricus
ATGACACCTAGCAAGAGAGTTGCCATAGCAACCTCAAATAGATTTGAGAGCCTGGAATTAAATGTGGATGACCCTATGCCATCCCACAACCTAAACAGGGTAGATACTGTAAATAGTGTAAATTCGGCGAATGCCACTGTAAATAGTAACCATGTAAATAATAATAGCGCCAATGTCAATGCCCATGGAACTGACAAAAAACCGCCCTTCATAATGATCAAAACCGAAAAAAGGTTCACTGATGTGCTCAAGTTCTTAAACGATGAGCTACCATTCGATATAATGGGAAAACCCGACGGGGAATTCCTCAAAATTGTAGTGAAAACAACATTAGAGCACAGAGAACTAACACGATATCTAAGTGAACAAAATTTCACATACTATATAATAAACCCCAAATATATGCGCCCCCTAAAATTTGTACTAAGAGGATTGCCTATTGATTCCTCTGCCGAGGAAATTAAATCCTGGCTTGAAGAGAAAAACTTCATCGTGAATAAAATATCCCAAATGAGGAAACCAAAGGGAGATAGGAGGCTAATGCCCCTCTTCCAAATACAATTACCAAACTGCCCTGAATCTAAAAAAATCACCGAAATTACCAGTCTTGGACACTGGATAATCAAGGTTGAAAAGTACAGATCACCAGGAGGTGTGGCTCAGTGCCACAACTGCCAGTTATTCAACCATAGCAGCGAAGTCTGTAACCTAAACCCCAGGTGCGTTAAATGCGCTGGGAACCATAAAACATCGGACTGTACCTTTAAAAATAAATTAGAAAATCCAAAATGTGTAAATTGTAATGGCATGCACCCTGCTAACTACAGGGGCTGCCCAAGCTTCCCAAAACCAAAACCGAAAGCAGCCCCGCTAACAAAGTATAACGAAATGAATAGACAGGTTCGCCCGGGCCTCAGCTATGCAGCGGCGGCGGCGCACTCCCCCCCACAACCAACCCTCTCTGAGAACAACAGCTCCCCTTCCAGTTTTCAACCACCCCCACCAACCCACCAGGAGGCGAGGAGAGAAAGCGCAGCGGATAGACACCCAAACAACGACCTAGCGGCCATTGTCAACACTATAAAAGAGATATCGGAAAACAGAGTCTTCCTACAATTAATCGATACCATATCTAAAGCCCTGCCGAAAATAAAAAATACAAAAAATGTCGGCGAACTTTTCTGTAAACTATTCGAAGCCATTAGGCCATTAACAGATACAAATAACACCCCAAATGAGTAGTGCAGGCATTTGTTTCTCCATTTGTACATGGAATGCAAATGGCATTCATGCAAAAATTGAGGAGGTTAGAGAGTTCATCGATGAATACTCCCCGGATGTACTCCTAATCCAGGAGACGCATCTGAGAAAAAACCAAAATTTTACAATAAAAAATTACACCACCCATAGGGATGATAGAATAAACAGGGATGACAGAGAACGTTTCTGTCAGCCTGGTGGCACGGCTGTAATCATAAAAAACAGCATCCCACACAATAAAATCAATACGCCACAACTTGATGTTGCGGAGGCAACAGTCGTACAAATCAACTATAGAGACATGGCTTCTTTCTATATTGCATCTGTATATATCCCCCCCCCAAAAAAAATATCCCAAACTTCCCCTTAAGAAATTCCTTCCCGATTCATGACCTAAATAAACTTTTCAAGCTAAGCAATTCAATAATAATAGGCGGAGACTTCAATTCGCACCACACCGTCTGGAATTGCAACAGAGCGAACACCTTCGGTTTGGCACTAAAAAATTTCACCGACCAAAACAACTACAGAATCGAAGCCCCTCAGCAACCAACGAGATTCGGAGGCCATATTAGAGCCACGGCTTCTGTGCTGGACTTCTTTGTTATCAAAAACTTCCCCTATAAATGTTCCATAAACTCCTTATGCGAAATGACCAGCGACCATAATCCGGTTGTTGGAAATTTTGACATTACCCATCAAGATGACACAATAAAGTACACCCTCATACCCAACTGGGATAAATATAAAGATAAACTCATTGAAAATACAACGAATCTTACCCTCTCCCTAGAAACCACTGACGAAGCAGAAAACGCCATCAAAATAATATCCGATACCATCATAAATTGTCACAACGACACAGCAACTAGACACCCGAAAAATAACAAAACATGTTTTCTATCTGGTGAACTTAAGCAAAAAATAAAAAATAGGAACAAACTTAGAAAAATTTGGCAGAACTCGGGCCTTACAGCGGATAAAATCGAATATAACAGATATCATAACAAACTCAAACAAGAGATAAAAAATTATAAGGAAAAACAATGGGCAGACCATATCGGCTCCTTGACAGCTGATGATGGATTGCTTTGGAAAGCGGTAAACTTCAGGAAAAGGCAACCCCGCACACTCCCCCCATTAAATGGACCCCAGGGTCCTGTTTACAGAGAAAGAGAAAAAGCGGAGGTGATTGGCGACCACTTGGCGCAACAACTCTCGCCAAATCCCATAGTCAGCCAAATGGAAACAACAGTAAACAACGAGGTCAACGCCTTCCTTAGCAAGAGGGACCACCCACCAACCCTGCCTGAAATCACCCCTGATGAAATTGAAAGATATATCATAAATTTAAAACTCAAAAAAGCACCGGGTATTGATGGAATAACTAATGCTATGCTAAAAAACCTACCTTTTATTTCTATTTATATTCTCTCAAAAATTTTCAACAAATTATTAACTTTAAATTATTTCCCGAAATTTTGGAAAACCGCGTGTATCTCACCCATCTTCAAGGGCGGAGGAAAAAACCCACGAGAACCAAACTCTTATCGCCCCATAAGTCTCCTTTCCACCGTCTCAAAATTATTCGAGTACTGCCTAAAAAGCAGAATGGAAAAGTTCATAAACGAAAACAAAATTATTAACGATGACCAGTTTGGCTTTCGTCCAAAGCATGCTACATCACACCAACTGCTAAGGGCGGTGGAAAAAATAACAGGCAACATACAAGTTAACCAAGCAACGGCTGCACTCTTCTTGGATGTAGCCACTGCTTTCGATAAAGTCTGGTTTGAGGGTTTACTTTATAAACTAATTGCGTTAAAATTCCCCGCACAATTAATCCATATAATTAATTCCTACCTAACAAACAGAAACTTCAAAATTAAAATTAACACTGAATCCTCTCAACAATACAAAATTAATAGTGGAGTCCCGCAGGGATCCATCCTCGGACCCCAATTGTTTATTATCTACCTAACTGATATGCCCTTAAACAACAATATTGAACGTTTCATTTTCGCGGACGACACGGCCATTATGGCAACCGGTCCAGACAATAACTCGGCTGCTGAGCAAATAAGAAAATTTATCCCGTCACTTGAACTTTGGCTAAATAAATGGAAGGTAAAAATAAATACTGATAAATGCATTGCCGTACTTTTTGGAAACAAAAGGAAAAAGACCCAAGAAATAACGCTTTTTAATAAATCAATAAAATGGGATAATAAAGTGAAATACCTGGGAGTAATATTAGATAGGAGACTGACATGGATTCCTCATATTGAGGAAATCTTAAAGAAAGAAAAACAAATTCAGGCGGTACTCTACCCCTTAATAAATAGGAATTCTGTACTTAGTACAGACAATAAACTTTTAATTTATAAATCTCTAATGAGACCCGTTGCAACGTATGCCTCACCTGTGTGGGGATACGCTGCCAACAGGTACATTGTAAGGTTACAGCAGTTTGAAAATAAAATGGTTAGAATGCTGACAAATGCCCCAATGTACTTCAGAAATGAAAAGATATTTGAAGAATTCAAAATTATAACAATAACTGACATGATCAAAAATCTAGCAATCAAATTCTTCTCCAACCTGTCTAACATCCAAAACCCACTAATAAACATACAACCCACCTACGACCACAATGACCCAACTAACAGGAGGCGCCCACAAGCGATTTTAAGGGACTGAAACCAAACTAAACAAGTAAATAAACTTTCCCCTCTAACAAATAATCAGTGCAATCTGGAAGTGTTCGCACTTGCCTAGGTAACATTGTAATTTTATGTATATATTTCACTGTAAATATTTTTATTTCATATAATAATCTGGTGTTAAATGTATAAAACTATAACTACTAACTAACCAAGAAATTGTTAAAGAACGAAAATGTTATAAAGCAAGAAATTGTTGAAACTGTTAAAATAAGTATAACATAAAGTATATTAAATGTATTGTAAAGAATGTAATTATATAATCAAGGCAATGTTAAAAAGCATCTATTGTAAATAATCTAAATATCTAATCAAGAAAATAAGGAATTGCTCATGCAATTATTGTAAATATTGCAACTTTGTATCTGTTAGCAAAAATGCAATTGTGACGACAGTTATGAACTTATGTAATCAAAATATGTAAATAAGCTCTGACACCTTGTCAGATTATGTAAACTTTTGAAAAAAATAATAAAAGCATGCCATGGTTGGAGGTACCGGTTCCCCCGTCCCCCCCCCTTTAAATTAGAATCCAATTAAATAAAAATTAAAACTTAAAATAACATAAAACTTTTAACTTAAATTATTCCCAAAACAACATTACTAAGACAAACAAGCTCGTTCCTTTATGGAGTAATATCGATTGAAGATACGTGGCTTTAGCCGCAGGAGCTTCGCCCCAATAAGGCAAACCCTCGTCCCTTGATTGTGGGACTGCTTTCGGTTTTGGTTTTGGGAAGCTTGGGCAACCCCTGTAATTAGCAGGATGCATGCCATTGCAATTTACACATTTAGGATTTTCTAATTTTGTTTTAAAAGTACAGTCTGCTGTTTTATGATTCCCAGCGCATTTAACACACCTGGGGTTTAAATTATAGACTTCGCTGCTATGATTGAATAGTTGACAATTATGACACTGGGCCACACCTCCTGGTGATCTATATTTTTCAACTTTAACTATCCAGTGTCCTAGATTGGTAATTTCTACTATCTTTTTGGATTCAGGGCAGTTGTATTTGGAAGAGGGGCATAAGTCCCTTTGGTCTTCTCATTTGGGATATTTTATTAACAATAAGATTTTTTTCCTCTAGCCAGGATTTAATTTCCCCACCCCATAAAAACAGCACAAGGAAAATAAATAGGGAAACAAATAGAAAAAGGCGTTAAAACTCTGGGTATGATACGGAATCCTAAAGAGGGCGTATTTTGTTTTACTACAATCCCTTCTGATGCAACTTATTCAACAAAATGTTTGGTTTTGGCTATTATAGAAAGGTTATTTGATCCACTAGATGTTGTTGGTCCAGTTACTGCGCAAACTAAAATTTTTATTCAAAATTTATGGAGTTTGAAATTGGACTGGGACATGAAATAACCTTTTAATGTCCTCATTAGGGCTTGGAGGAAATTTCGAAATTCCTTACCTGAATTAAAAAAAAATAGATCGATATTTTCAAATAAATTTAGCTAAAAGAGTAGAGCTACATGGATTCTTTGATGCGTCAAAAGATGCCTATGGGGCAGTCATGTATCTTCACTGTGTAAATGATTCTAATAATAATTTTATCACTCTATAGTGTAACAAATCTTAAATTGCTCCAATGGAAACAATGACTATTCCTTGTTTAGCGGGGGCGAAACTGCTCTCCAGATTTGTGGAAAAACGATAAATTCTCTGAATATTCAATTTCCAGCTGTGCTTTTATTCCCAGATTCAAAAGCTGTATTGGCATGGCTGGAAACATCATCATATTTATTAAAGATATTTGTTGCAAATAGAATTGAACGGATTCAAAACTTAACTAAAGACTACTTGTGACAACATGTGAAGACAGAGAGCAATCCTGCTGATCTCCTGTCCCATGGTGTGAGTCCAGATCAGATCAACTTCCAGACTATTTGGTGGCATGGACCAGAGTTCCTACACGAAGAGACACTTGTGCTAAATAGTGAACATTTTTCAACTTTAGACAGCCAATATATTGATGAATTCAAGAAAATTACAAATGCGAACTTACATATAATGGAAGCTGATAACTTCTCTTTGAAGAACTCTATAAAATCACTAATAATTATAATAAATTATTTCGTATTGTGAGTTTTATTTTCAGGTTTTTTGATAACTGCAGAGACTCTACCAATATAAAAAAGGACCATTGCAATTATCTGAATTCGAAAACAGTTTGTTTGTACAGGTAAGACAAGCTCAAAGTGCTCTTTTTAAAGAGGATATTAAAAATTTGAAGGGTAAGTAGTAACCAGAACGGTAAGAAATTTGCATCCTTTCCTTGATAAAGATAAACTATTAAGAGTAGGATGTCGGCTCTAAAATAGTGAAATTGCTGACTCTCAAAAGCACCCATTCATTTTACCAAAAGTTCATAAATTAATAAAAAATGATTGTAGAAAATATTCATAAGAAGTATTTACATATTCGTCCTCAAGAATTATTATATCTTGTACGCAAAACATTTTGCCCAATTAATGGTCGATCAATTTGTAGAAAAATTGTCCACAAGTGTATTAAAACAGCAAATTATGGGTGAATTACCTAAAGAACGAGTAAATATAAACTTAGTGTTCAACATCACAGCTGTTGACTTTTATGGAACTTTTTTTCATAAAAAGGCCAACGTAAAGGTATATATTTGTATTTTTATTTGTATGGTTACAAAAGCAATACATTTAGATGTAGTAACTGAATTATCAACCAAAGCATTTATTGCTACTTTTAAAATATTTATTTCTAGAAGAAGTAACCTTAAGATGAGGGCCGTCCCACCCGAAGGTATTCGGCTTAGGTCCGCGTTGGACAGTAATCCTGGGACCGTACATATGCGGCGAGTGACGCAGTACGGAGACAGAAGAACACTTCGGCCCAAAAAGGGCGGGGGTTCAACCACACTACTTTCCATTGAGACTCTTCTAACCGAAAGACTTTGACGGCTTTATTTAAAAGAAAGTACAATTTAGCACAGGTACTCAAACTAGAGTACCAAAACAAGGATACAAAAGCAGAAATACAAAGATAAAAAACAAAGATGAAATACAATAACAATGTGTTAGAATAACAATTGAATACAGATTAACAGAAATCAGAACACTATTTACAAGTATTTACAATAAATGTTAAGTTATTAGCATTCATTCTTCATATCGTAACAGAAGCTCCTCCTGCATTATAGCCTTCACTCCCATACGGAATTTTCTTCCTTGGAGAAGGTTTCTAAGCGGGCAAGTCAAGTAGTTCTTAGGAAAGTATTTCTCTCGAATTTCCCTATATGTCTCACAGTTGTAAATTAAATGCTCAGGATCACTCACTGCATCATCATGTAAGCACTTCTCGTCCCCTCCATGAAACCTGTGGACATACGTCCCAAAGGCTCCATGCCCGGTAAGAATTTGATTTATATGGAAATCTCCCTGTATCCGTTTAGTAGTGACATTTGGATAAATAGAATAGAGTCTCCTAGTTTTATCCGAAGTTTGCCAAATCCGTTGCCATTCTCTAGCCTCAGCTTCTGTTGTTAAGGTCTTAAATTGCTGCCTGCTTAGTTTAACTGTAATATCGACATCCTCCTTCTTGGTCGCCTCTTTGGCTGCTAAGTCAGCCTCCTCGTTGTGTTGGATCCCTACATGCGCCTTTACCCAATGAAAAGTGTATTTGTCTCTGTTGGTTAAATAAATATCTCTTATAGCTTCCAAAGTGTCGCTCAATAAATATCGCCCAGACAGGGCCACTAAGACAGCTCTTGAGTCTGTATGTATATGACATGACTGTATTTCCTTAACTTGGGCATACCTCATTGTATACAAGATTGCTGTTGCCTCCGCTTCAAAGACTGAGGCTGAATCATTGAGTCTAAGTTGTATAGTCTTTATTAAAGTATTTTCATGAAATATTAATGACGCGCATCCTGTTTTATTATCAATATGTGACCCGTCCGTATAGGCATAATATTCTCCATGATCTTGTTGAAGTGACCACTCTATCCCTGGATGTTGCCATGGTGGGGTCTCTATTTGCCTAAAAATCCATGCATTGTTTGAGCTCCAGGAAACGTTGTCAATTGTGACTGTCGTACCATATCTCCATAACTCGAATCTTCTCTGGAAGACCTGTGCTTTCAAATAGATTGGCGGGCAACCAGCCAATACAGTAAGTGCTTCATTAGATGTTGTTCTATAAGCTTTAGTTACCCTTAATAGGGCTATACGCTGAATCTGTTGTAGCTTATTTCTTTGTTTAACAGTATTATTAAACCAAACTTGGCTGCCATACAGAATCATACTTTCGACGACACTGGTATAGATGATCTTTAATATTTGTGGCTTTAGGCCCCAAGTCTTTCTAGAGATTCTAGTTAACTTATTTTGGAGTAAGTCCACTTTTTCTTTGACCTCATTTAAATGGCTTTTCCATGTCAATTTTGGGTCCATAGTGATTCCCAAATATTTTAATTCACTGGTGTATTTTAGTCGAGCTCCACTAATTGTAATTCCTGGTCTTCTAGATATGTCTTTCTGCGGTACAAATATTGTGTATTCACATTTGTGGATACTCAAATTTAATCCATATTCTCTCGTCCAATTCTGTACCTGCTGGAGCGGCCTACATGCAAGTTTTGTAAATTTAAAATATGATTTGCTAGTAATTAGTATTGCCACATCATCGGCAAAAGCCTGGCAATGTGTGTAAGGACCAAAGTCCTTATTTAAGAGCTCGTTGGCTATAATTAGCCATAAATATGGCCCTAGACTGGAGCCCTGCGGTACCCCTATATCATACAATTTCAAGTTGTTATCAGCGTCCAAATATGTTCTTCCCGAGAGGAAGGACCTTATCATCCAATATATATTCCTCGGGATTCCTCCTCTTCCTAATATTCCCATAATATCATTCCATCGAGCACTATTGAATGCGTTAGCTATATCTAAGGAGATAAGACAGGAAAAGACTTTCTGTCTATTGTTTTCTCTAATTCTCATTATCAACTCGCGAAGTGCATCGCTAGTACTTTTGCCTCTCATAAACCCATACTGATTTTTATTAAGTAGCTTATGACTACTATAGTAGTACTGAAGTCTTCTCGCTATAAGCTTATCCAATAGCTTTCCCCATACCGGAAGTAGGCAAATTGGTCGGTAAGAACTTCTCAATGTTTTGTCCTTGCCCTCTTTTGGTATTAAGACTACTTTTGCTATTTTCCATATTCTCGGGAATCTACCCTGTTTGAGACAAACATTGAGTATACCCGTGAACCAATCTTTATTGGTTTTAAATAACTCCATATATACATCTAAGCAGATCTCATTATAACCAGGTGCCTTATTAGGGTCCATGTCTAATAATACTTCTTCAGTTTCTCTGATACTAAATTCTGGTTGATCAGGATTTAAATGGTCCTCTTCAATATCAGTTACCGTTGTCCTAGTGAGAGGAAAGTGATGTTTCAGAATTACGTTAATTGATTCTGTTCTATCTTTTGCGTATTCACCATTATCTAGCTGAATCAATTCAGCTATAGTTCTTCTGGAAAGGCTACCTCTTACGATCTTATAGTGATTACCAAACGCGTTGGTATTGGTGACACTAGCTAGATAATCTCTGAAAGCTTTCTGTTTAGCTTCAAGTATCATCTTGCGATAACTGGATGAGGCTTGTTTAAAAATTCTCTTCCTTAATTTCCTTTGTTCTAAGTCTGCTTCCTTTTGATATCTTCTCCGAAGAGCTCTAACTTTACTTCTCTCTGTTGTTAGTTCTTTGTTCCACCAATAGTTGGTACTTTGATTAGATTTCCGTTTTCTCTTATATTGCCTACAGAGTTCCAGCAAGCCACCTTCGATACTTTCAATGACTTGATCAATATCATCCATCTCACTAAGTGGATATTCTTCTACAATGGAGGGTAACTTGGTTTTAAATATCTCCCATTCGAGATTTTGGGAGTTCCATCTCCAATTAAACTTTCTGTTCGCTTCCTTTATTCCAAGTGAGAATGTCATTAAGTTATGATCGCTGCCAGTGTGGTGATCATGTATTTTCCAGTCCAAAACTGGATCTTGAAGGTTTTTAGTCAACAAAAGATCAATCCAACTCTCCCCAATAGTGCTTGAGAAGGTTGGTGGGCAATTTGGTTCATTCTCAATCATCAAGTCGTGTCTCGCAACAAAATCCAAAAGCTGTTGGCCCCTTTGGTCCGTATTGCGCGGACTCCAAACTGAGGACTTAGCATTAAAATCGCCAAGAATGATCCACTTGCTTTGATCATATCTAGAAATCATTGCCTCAAGGGAAGTCAATGATTCCGTGAGTCGTTTAGAAGGGGGGCAATATATAGAGCAGAAGAAAACTTTCTCCCTATCAATCTCTGTACTGACAATAACTACCTCATTGTCCGATAATACAGGACTCAGTATCAGGCTATTTTTAGCTATGATTGCCGCCTTTAAATCTAAAGAGGTGACTATCTTATAGCCAATTGGTATACCTGTTATTTCGTTTTGGAAGATATGAGGATCGTTTATTGATGCTATTTCAATTTTAAATTTCATTATGTCTTCGGAGTGTAGAAGATTCGCTGCTCTACAATGATGGAGGTTTATATGCGAACACTTCAACTGATTATTTGGAGACTTATATTCCATAATCAATTCTAGTTATTAAATTATTGATCTCTTTTTCATAAATATAGCATTTCTTATCCCTAGCGTCATGATTAATGTTAACCTTCCATTTACTCTTTTTATTATGCTGTTCGCAATTGCAACATTTTAATTCATTCTCGCAACTTCTGCTAACATGATTCCCCCCACATCTACTGCAAGTTTCTTCTCCCTTACAGTCTCTTGCCATGTGTCCATATTTTAAGCATTTAAAACATTGGGTGACCTTCAAGTATTCTCGGAATCGGACACTTGTCCAGCCAACATAAAGTCTCTTACGGTTTTGAAGGTACTTAAATCCTTCTCCGTTAATTGTTAAAACCCAGTTGTTACCATACCTTCCCTTGTAGTTGAAAACAACGTCTATCTCAACTTCATTTTCAAGTTGATTTTGAGTTTTAATTTTCTCCACTATTTCGTCTCTTGAGATCTCATTATCAACATCAAAGAGTACAATGCGTGGTTTTCGTGTCTCAGGCTTTCTTGCCAAGATTGTTTCTCTGACTGGGTTGTCTTGATTGACCTCTTTTATGATCTTATCTATGTCTTCAGGGCTTTGTGTTTCGATTAAAACACCCCCTTTTCTAATCGGTCTCAATCTAGTTATACTTAACCCTAATTTAGTAGGGTTCAAGGTTTTCTTAATTATGTCTCGCGTCTCCTCTGAAGTTTGTTCTTGATGTGGGTAAACCACCACGACATTATTTCTTCTCTGGCGTGATCTCTCCCTCCTATTTCTGGATCCGCTTGTCTCTCTAGTTTTTGTCTTTTTAGGCTGTTGCCTCTTAATTCCTCTTTCCGCCATTGCTGCATAGGAAGAAAATTGGGGAGCCATTTGGGCCTTGGCCTTCAATTCTCCCTCCAATTGCGCATTTCTTTCAACTTGCCCTAAGGCGATTTGCAGCATCTCACCTATTCCGATCCTTAATCTCTGTTGTGCAGCATTGCTAAGCTTGCTGTTAGCAATAGCCACAACCATTTCATGCTCGAGCTCTATGAGCCTCATAGTGTCTGATTTCTTATCCTTGGTAAGATTACCACTTGCGGAGAGTATATCCCCAATAGGGGACTCACCCTCTTTTGACATCGTGTGGAAAAACTTTTAATTCCGCTTCCTCTCTTTTGTCCCGCCGCCAGCGTTAGCCACCAACCTAGGTTGATGTTTCCGGGAGGCACCACGTGGAGGTGCTGGTCGGCTTTTAAAGAGTACAGATATTTAATAATACAAATCTTAAGTTTAACTTGAATAAACAATAACTTGTTTTTCTACCCGAATAGACTCTGGGCCGTTGTTCGGGTAGATTACAATACTTTTATAACTATCTGACTCGCTTGGGACTGCCTCCCTTTCTAGAAGAAGTAAGCCACACAAAAAATTATGTGTGATAATGTTACAAATTTCAAGGGTGCTTGTAAAAAATTAAAAAAAAAAAAAATTATATAGAACAGTTTGTAACTATGATAATAGTTTAAATATTATTTTTTTAAATGAACTCATCCATAAAGAAATGCACTGTTAGTTTCCTCCTGAAACGTCGGTGCCTGGAAAATGACTCATAGTTGAGAATAAATATCAGTGCATTTATGCTGGAGATGAGAATCGAACCTATAACTTCTTGAAAGAAAGGTCATAATGATGTCCATTTAACTGCAGCTCGACAAATTTTAGTAGTAGTCGACAAACTGGCTGAAAATAGATCTCAAATAAGTGCTTGAATTGAATTTTTTGTAACACTGTATTTGGTTATGAAAAATGAGACTTTTTAAAAGAAATAGATAAAATTCAGGAATTCTACATGTTTTTACAACGAAAATTTGATATAAAAATAAAATTTCCAAAAAATAAATTCGTCCAACATGAAAAAGGAAACTATTTAATTCCTTAATAATTTTAAGACCTTTATTAATGGCCTTTAACATGCTTGTAGTGGCTCGTCATCTCATGGGAAAGAAAATATGAATTAAGATCCCTATAATAATACCTGCTATGTCCATTCTCACGCTTCTCCTCCTGTTGAGCCAAGCACTACACGCCTTCAAAACGTCCACCCCCAACTCCTAAGAATTAATTTACTTAAACCAAATGGAATTTTATTAAATACACATATTATTAATATTTGCATCAAATATAATAAATTTAATGAATGAATATATATATCGATGTGATATGTATCTAAGAACCTGATTGATAAAAATTATTAACACCCGATTCAATGTAAATTTAATTAAAACAAGTATCTTTTTGTAGGTATGCATATACATATATAATATAGATGGCGCTCTTACTTACCTAAGTGAGGGAGTTGTTTGTGTAATTTTGTTTTACCAGAAGAAGTAAATATGTGTGTTGATGAACCTTTAAACAACTTAGAGGAGATTCAAGAAAGCCTGGATAAAATTGAGGTCACGCTGAAATTCCTTATTTCTAGATTGAAAAATACAAATGAATTTGATA
>JAPDSC010152600.1:0-10203 GCA_026290005.1 Latrodectus geometricus
TATATTTTTTTTTAAATGTGTCAGGAAATATATCAAAGCGAATAGGAGAACTCTGTTGAAAGAAAACAGAAGATTGATATTAGTTAAATTTTTGTGCCTATCTAATTAATTTAAAAGTCAAATATTCACTATAATAATAAATTGTAAAACATACTTATTTCTAAGAATATATATGTGACATGTATTATGTATATACATGTCACATATTCTATGTGAACAGTATTGCAAAACATCATACCAAACAATATTTTTGTCATGATAGATGTCAGATTAGATTTATCAGGCGTGTGAAGATTGGAGGATGGTAAAAGTAAAATTGAAACTTCAAATCTAAAACACATTTTAAGATAAGTCGTTCATTCATTATGAATTTCATAAAAGAGAAAGTACTGAAAAAAAATTTCATTTAGTCTGTTCTTTACTGAAAAATCGTTTTAAGTGACAAATTTAAATTTCGGTTTCATATTCTTAAAAATAATAGTTTTGCTATCTATCTCAAAATCTATTAACTGTCGAAATGGTAGCTATGCTCTGTTACGACAAAATAGGATTTGGAAGCACTGTTAGGAAACGAATGTCTCAAATGCCCCCCACCCCCAAGAAAAGAAGTTACATAAAAAACGAATTTCAATCATTTATATACAATTTCATAAAGCAAGAAGATGGATAAAAATAGATGAAGAATGATGAAGAAGATTTATAAAAAAATTCATAAAGCAAGAAGATGGCATAAGAAGGCTAATCGTGTTTAAAAATGTAAGAATGTACTGAACAGGTAATACAGAAAATTACTTTTTCTTGTAATTTATAATTACTTGTAGAAAATTGTGTCGAGATATGAAGAATGCATATGTTATGATGATCTGAAATGCAGAAAATGTTGTATCCTCTACACCAATGAAGCAACAACTTTCGTTAAATTCTTATTTTTGCTAACCTAACTTTAATAAGTTATTTATGGAAAATAAAATAGACATTTATTAATGGAAGAAGTGTACTAGTAACTTGAAGCATTTTCATTTCTTTTGTGTCTACATTCTCTTTAAATATTGTATAGTAAAAATATAAGCAAAATTACTGTTACTATGGAAACTAGTATTTCCACCCCTAATTTATACTATATACCCTTACATTCGACCATCTGACAATTCAGCTGATCTCGATTATTTTAAACTCAGCTGACCTAAATGTAAAATACATAATAAAAAATTAGCTAGACAAATAATATGAAATAATAGAAAAGTTCTATCAAAATACAGAATCACTATAACGTAGCAATCTTTTCGTATCTCGTTTAGGTCATTGCCTTTTAGTTTATTTATCAGAATCTTCTCTAGATTGACTGACTGACTTCCAGATTCTTCAGGCTTTTAGTTGACTAACATAAATCCTTGTATCATGTAGGTGATGGTATTATATACAACGCCTAGTTATATATAAACTATAAAATAATAATTAATATAATATATAAAAATATTTCAATAATTCATTAAAGGGTATATAAATCTTTATTAATGTTTATTCATTTAATTTTTTATTTGGCCTTAATTATTTTTATATATTCTCAAGATTAAATTTACTTATAATGTATACATAAAATATATGTAGTTTTACAGGTTTAGCATTCAGAATTAAACTTCAAAATTTCATTTGTGAGTTGAGTTTTCAATAATGTTGATCATTATTTTCTTTTATTAATATTTATTATAAAATTTCACATTGAAGATTTCGGAAAAATAGGGACTTGGAATCCAAAATATTTAATTTGATATCACATACTTTAAATTTTTATAAATCTAATTTTGTTTCTCTTAATTTCCAAGAAACTTAACTCTCCTAATTATAATAGGAATATTCAAGGGAATTAACCCCTTAATGCCCTATTTTTTTGGAAAAACTGGTAAAAAATGATTTTATTACCATCTATGTTAAATAAGTTAATTATATTCTAGTATATTTACTTTTATTGTAAGAGATTTAAGATGGGCATTAGCAATAAAAAAAAACGTGAGGTACAAAAGCACCCGTGTCAGACATGGACAAATGCGTTATGGAGTTAATTGAAAAAAAAATTGATTGATTATTTGTATTGCGTGATTGATTATTTGTATTTCGTGGATATTTTTCTTCAGCTGCGTGTAAAAATTAATGATTTATATTTATTTTTTTCCAAATTTAGGGCACTGGGCCAAGTCATGGAGGCGAGTAGCATTACCCACGTCACACCACACAATCCAACCCGTTTATAGACCTGGTCTCATTCATACATCATCTCATGAGGAAGGAAAACGAAACACAGAGAAAGAAAAAAAAAATGTCCATGCTTGAACTGGGATTCCAACCCGGGACCAACAGCCTAGGAGTCAGGAACGCTAACCACTCAGCCATCGGCCAGCGGATTAATATTTATTAATTTTATTGATTAAAGATATCGTCAATATAGATGTATTTATATGGAGCTAAAGCAGTATTATTTTGCTTACAAATTACATATTACACATGTGTACATTTTATATTTTTAGAATATATATATATATATATATATATATATATATATATATTCTAAAAATATATAATGTACACATGTGAAATGTACAAATTATATACATATATACAAAAAAATTAATTGATTGATTTTTTTATAGAAAACAAATCAATTAATTTTTTTTACAAGTTAAATTGCCTCGAGGTGTACATTTTGTATCTTTCTTTCCCTTAATGTGGAAATTTAATCCAAATTAAATAAGAAATAAATGTTGTTTTATATTTATTTAAAAAAATAAGTAAAAATATTCAAGATTAGATTAAGAAAGTCTAATACTTTAGAAAAGTGAAAGGATAATCAAGTTATATTTTGTCTTAAATGATGTTTATTTTTTATTTTGTTAAAAACTCTTTCTCAGATCTTACGGTGGATAAAAAATGTTTCTCTTGAAAAACGTTAATTACAAAACTCATTCATCTTAAAATTTTTATTTCCTAAATTAAAAAACGGAAATAAAGGAGATCTAAAGCTTTGGCTCGTTTGATAAAAATGAAACTGTAGAAATTTTTTTTCTTGGTGAACTTTATTTTCACAAGTCAGTTTGTGTTGATTACGACCAGAATAATAGTAAACAAACCCTTTTCATTTTCTTATGATTATTTAAATATCCTGAATATATTTTAAAAAATCATTAATGGAGGACGTGTATAATAATTAATTTTAACGTGTTTGTAAATACTGATAACTTCCAGTTACATAGAATTAAGAACATATACTTTTTTTTAAGAACCTTTAAAAAGAGTAATTACTGTTTAAACTATTAAACTGTTAAATATAGTGATATAATAATAGAAATTAATATACATATTATAAAATTTTATCTTCAAAATTTTAAACAATCATATTAAACAATTTGTTTATAAAATAAAAAATCTATAATTAGCAAATTCATAATTTTTTTCAAATGACAAGTTAAATTCTAATTTGAAGATTTTTTTCTTGAGATCTTACAAAGTTACTATTTATACAACGTCTGGTTTAATATAGGTAATGAAAAAGATTTAATAAATTTTGTTAAAAAATAAAAAATTAATGATTATTTATTTATTGAATCCTTATCGCACACGCGCGCGTGTCAGTTTAAAATAATAAATTTTGTTACATCGCAGTATCACATGTCTGCTAAAGTTAATACTCGTATAAGCAATTTTTAAGAAATTACTGATTGTGCAACTTCCTGGCAATTGTTAAATATTTAATTATTTAATTATTTGTGGATTATATTTACTTTTTTATTTTGAGATAAAATATCATCAATTCTTCATAGAATAAAATCTTTTTCTTATATATCCTGCATATTATTCTAAAATACTTCAATCTACTTCCCATTCTGTCCAATGGTCAGAGTACCTGATTGCGGATCCTGGGTTCGAATCCCAGTTCAGGTATGGATGTACTCTCTCTTTCTCTCTCCAGTCTTTGTCCTTTCCTTGTATAAATGGGTTTTGAATGGTTAACCACCCTATAAACTGGTACCTATAACAAATGTGTATTGAGGTAGTTGGACTCCACACCAAATTACGGTTCAGATGGAAAAGTGGAGCAGCGCACCCCATACTGCCAACCTAGCTGGCACAAGACAACAACGTCAATACTTTTCTAAGAATTTAAAGTCTCAAATATTATAGCTTTTATTTACTTCACTTTTCTATCGTTCATATACTTTATAATGTGTAACTTTTACAATTTTGATGAAACTCAAACAAATATGTGAATCTCAGTGTTCGAAATTTAAAACAATGTTATTAACAAAATTATGCCAAACTAATAACTAAAGCAATTATAATTAACTTAAAATAACATTTAATAAAAAAAGACATTAATATTTGTGCATTAGATTTTAAGGAATTCAAATCTAAATGGGGTTTAATTAGTTATTTGAAATATTAATGGAAAGTTTCAATCCTATTCTGGCAAAAAAAGTTTTGCTCAGAATGGTTAAGGAAATATTTAGAGAACAATATCACATACTAAATAATTGAGAAAATATAAAGTTTCTTAGGTGTAGATACATAGATAATGAAAGAGTTTCAAGAACTGCGTATTTGTCTCTTTAAAATTAATAAAAAGCTAATGAATGAAGTATATTCTAACTAAATAATTTAAAATAGTTAATGAAATAATTTTATTGTAGCAACAAAACAAGATAAACATTTTAATTCCAATAAATTTATTGTAAAAATATTACAGTGATAATTTGTATACTTGAGTCATTGAAAGTATTTGAATGATTTTCAAAACTGGCACTTGATAATTTTGTTTTAAAAAAATTTAATAATTTTTAAAATTATGATAAATTTTCTAAAATTATTTTTATCTCAAAAGATGTGTTCAGATTTAGTCTAGAAATTTCTTTCCTACATGGGAATGGTAAAAGCTAACTTTTTCTGCGATATTTACATGACTATCTTAGCACAAATGTCATAATAATCTTATTCTATTCTTAATTATTATAATATAACGGACAGCTTAAATTATTACAGATTTCAAAACTAAACATTAATCTCCATAAATTATTATTTTTAATAACACCATAAAGGGTTTTAGAATTTTGTGCTCAAAAATATTTAGTTTTTTCAAATGTTTTAGCTAAAGATTAACTTTTATAAATATATAGATTTTTAAGTTAAGGTCCAATAATTTTGATTTTGACAGTTTATCGAGTATTAATGAAGATAAAAAATAAAGTTTAGTATGACACGTTAAAGAGGAAAATAAAAGCAAATCTGTATGTTATAAAGTCGAAGAAATATTTTGCAGTCTGTATCACAGTATAATCAGATTAATTTACCAATTTTCAGAAAAATTTAAAGTACTTACATAGCGAATAATTTGTCTGAATAATGTAAAGCAAAACTACATTAGATTTTTGATCATTTGATCATGGAGATGTATAAGGGGTGATCAAATGAAAAGGTACGAAGCCACATGGTGGGTATAAATGTAGAATTTATTCAAAATATACATCATAGGCTAGAGCAGAATGATCCCACTGATGAACAAACCGGAGGATTCTTTGTTCCCAGAATTCCTGTGACCGTGACGAGACTCAGTTCTTCATAGCGTTCTTGAATACGTCGTTCGAGTTGAAGTACTTGCCTTTCAGGTGTTTATTCAGGGGAGCAAATACATGCAAATCTCAGGGTGACATTTCTGGAGTATAGGGCGGATGGTCTAACGTCTCCCACTTGAACTTGGCCAGTTCCATGTGTGTGACTCTGGAGACGTGTGGATGCGCATTATCATGGAGCAGAACCACACCCTTTGGGAGGAGCCCCGATTTTTTATTCTCGATTGACCTGCGTAGGTGTCGGGGTGTCTCATAAAACACATCTTTTTTCTGTGCTCGAGAATTTGGCTCTGTTAGAGAAAATCACAATAAAATACAGAAAATCTATGTTTACATTGCCAAAAGTCACTCTTACTTGTTTGGTAAAGTGTTAGTATAAAAACCCAGTACAATGAACTGAAACTAATATGAAATGAGAGTGCAGAATTTTCTATTCTATTAAGTAAATTTATTTGAAATTGAAAACTGCCCGCAAATTTTTCTCGGAAAATCATTTTTATAAAATACAATGGAACATTGGAAAAAATAATAAATTGGGCCAGAAACTGTTAACTAACATATATTTGCCTGAAGTTTTATAATTAAAATTTCATTTATAAAGATAATTAGAACACATTATTTTTGAAAAAACGTAAATTCTAAAAAATTTTTCCAAATAACATGCTCAGAAACAATTTTTTTTCCTCTGTTGGCATTAAAAAGTTACTGACTAGATTTTGTAAAACATTGATATGATGTGATTATATCACTGTTTGAAAATAAAACTTTTTAATATGATTTTATTTCTTTAAATTTAATTTAAGAAGATTATTCGTTGATCCCTCAATATCTTATACTTTTATTAATTCTCATTCTATTGAAAATAACTATGTATTAATACATATTTGAGACTTAAATGTGTATTAAAAATTGAATACACACACAAACATATGAAATTGAAAAAGTTTGATATTGTATCCCTTTTTCTTTTTAACAACAATGAAATAGCTCGTGGGGATGTTTTTGATTTATTTATTCAGTAATGTTAAACAGAATTTATTACACTGAACAAAATTTTTAACTGTACTTGGATATTTTCTGCAACTAAAAGCAGATTCCTTATTTGGAAATTGAATTTAAATTTCAAAGTAAACAACCAGAACTGACTCTGAATAACAAAAAAACAATCGAAAATATTCTTTCTGAAAATCGTATTCGGAATTTTAGTTTAAATGATAACCTTTCCAATTTTATTTTCAAAAAGGAGTCAATTTCTGAGTTTCATTGAATGGAAATATTTAATACTATTTCTTTCTTGTTACAAAAAACTTTCTCTGAAAAAGCTTTTGAAAGCATTACAGAAATAGAAATATGTAATCTCCAGGAAATATGCCTCAGTAAATTTTTTCAATTGATTAAAATTTTTTAAATAATATAGTAGAAATAGTTCCCATTAAATCACAAAATGTAATTTATGGAAACTAAAGTAAACTGAGAGAAAAACACAAAAGAATGTGGGAAATAATTTTCGCTTCACGAAAGTTGCAATTTATTTAAGTCTTAAACGCGCTCTCTTTTATTCATAGATCTTTCAAAGCAATTTTAAGGATAATAGAAAGTTTAAGGAATGAATGAATTCGTGTTTATATGTATTTTTTCTCATGATATTCTAGGAATACTGAAAATATTTTTAACTTTACGTTTTGATTACCTAAAATTTAAAAAAATATGAAATATTAAAATATGAGATTCATTCAATTCTGAGCTATCCATTAAGAAGTTAAAATGAAAAATGTCAGGAATCTTCGCAGTTTTCAAAGCGGATATTAAAAAAATATTTCATGATATTTTCATGAAAAAACACATTTTGGAAGTTGACACCTTTAAAATATCCGTAAGCTGACTCTTATACTTTTATATATATATATTTTTTTATAAAAATTTAAATTTTCTGTTTTTTTATTTCAATTTGACTATTTTGGGAGTTGAAAATTTAAATTTGGCAATCCAATTTATGGTTAATTAAGACCAATTTTTATTCATGAAATTATTTGTTATTATTTTTAATTTAAGTTTTTTAATCCAAATAGATAATTGATCCTAGTTTTGTATATAAGTACAGAAGAAGGCAAAAACTTCATTATTACTTAAAAAAATCTTTCATTTTAACTTATTATTAAGACGTATTAACATTAAGACGTATTTTGAAAAAATGAATAAGATTACAATTCTGTTTATAACACTCATTTCCAGTAGTTGTAAAGTATACAAAATGGAAAAAATTAAATATAAACATTTTTTTAATATAATTAAAATAATAATTAGTTTTTGAACTTTATTTAAACAATAACAAATATATAGTTTTTTCGTTTCCTCCTGTATGACACGTGTGTAAAACATATAATTACGTAATCTTCTTTATCAGTGTCTGCCAAAATTTTATCTAGAAAAATAGAGAACATTTATTATAATATAATAAAGAACATTTATTGTATACAACAGAGAACGGTTACTGACTAATATAAAATACATTACGGATGCAGTTATGTGTTTCATTTCGAAATGTTGATTACATGTAATAAATTCACTGATATTTAATACTGATTAAAAAGTTGATTATGTAGGGTACATAATTAAGGGATTCTGAGAGCTGCAAGAGTTGAAATTGGTGATTCTTCCTTTCCTTTTTTAAGATTGTTAACCAACGCATAGCAGCTTGGAATAGAGAAAAAAATCTGTACAGCAACCGGCATTCTTCCTACTTTCCCATATTGTGATTTTTCTTTAACACTCTGAGATACTTATTATTCTTTAACTATTGCAATGCCCATAACAATGAATGCGTTTATGGTGTTTACAAAACGACGCTGATCAAAAATGCACTTTGATTACGAATAGATTAAACCGATGTCATATCTTTAGCAGCTTCTAAACAATTTTATAAGAGCATTTTCAAATGCTTTACACTTTATAAGATTGTTTTTAGTTGTTCTATATGTAAAATTTCAGTTCACGCAGAAAAATGGATTTTGAACAAATTTGAGTAAATAGTCAATATCATTAAAAAGAGTGTATATAGATATTTTCCCAAATCGCAATATTCCATAGAAAGTTAAATTCACATTTTCGTCTAGAATCCCTGTCTCGTTACAGTTTGTTGACATCGCCTCTAAGATCTTATTGCAAATATTTTCTAGCAAATAAAAACATGCAAAAAACTTTAATTTTGTATCTAGAGAAAAATACCTTAAAGGAATTAAAAAGGAAAAACAGAATATTTATTTTTAATGAAAATAAATTCAGTTGAAAAAAATATTCTAAATTTATGCGATTTTATCCAAAGTGAAGAAATGGATTTTCACACCATAAGTATTTAAAAAAATAATTTATCATACTATTATTTCTTGATTTCTGATAGTATTTACATGCTAAATATTATTGCATTCAAGCAATCTAATAAAGTATCAAATATAAAATTTTAAAAGATTAAATATCTTTGAAATAAAATCATATAGTTTCACATTTTAATGAAAACTCCAATGTCATAAATTATATATTTTATTTTGAACAAATTTGAAGCATTCAATTTAAAAAATGAAATAAAAACATCGATTCAAATAAATTTCAGATATGCTATTATTTGACAATTTGTTTGAATCAATCTCAATACTCTTACTCCGTCATTCAGCTCAGAAAAGCTATTATGCCTTGTCCATCAAAAATGGTTAATATAACACATATTTGTGACAAGCTTCAATAGTTAAAATTTCTCATCTTCTAAAAATATTTTTTTTCTATTAAAATATTTGAATATTTATGAAAACTTTAATAGCTTTAAATATAGCTGAAATAACAAAGTTCATATGAAAATTAAAACCTTGCATTCTAAAAAACTACTAAATTTGAAAAGAAGATTCTAGTTAATAATTTTATATATATGTGCTTGAAAGTATATAAAATGTACTTAAAATATTCTGATTTACTACATTAAATCAAAGCAAACGTTTTTATTAATAATTTTATATTTGTGCTAGAGAGTATATATTATTGAATGTTTTATTAATTTCCTAGCATAGATGAAGTAAATTAAAAATTCAAATAGGGATACTGCTCTGTTATTTACGTTTGCTCTAAATTCTGATACTTTCTTTCTAAATCCATGGGAATATGTTTTATTGTAAGTATGTGAATTTCCTTCTTATTAAAGATCTTTAAAAGAAACGTAAGAAGCTAAGAAGTTCTTTTCATATGAAATTTAATATTTTTATATCTAAGTCTTAGTTATTAGTCCTCAAAGGATTCAATTATTTAAAATTCGAACTAAAGTTATATGTTTTTGCAATTCAAAGGATTTGTCTTTCATCCTTCAGGATAATTCTTAGTAATAAGTACAAATGAATAAAAATGTTTTCATAAATTTAAAAAAAAGTTAATCTTTTGAATTTAAATAAATTATTTTCATTTTTACATTTCCATTTACTTTTCAAACCATTTTTAGCATTTTGTGTTCTAGTGTAATATATTTCTTTTAAATATATATTTTTAAATTGGTAATACAGCATAAATAGTCTTATGATTTTGCATGGGTAAATTGTAACGCATGTTTCTA
>JAPDSC010152618.1:1264-13861 GCA_026290005.1 Latrodectus geometricus
ATATATATATATATATATATATATATATATATATATATATATATATATATATATACCATAATTGCCTGGTGTTTTTTTATGCTATATAGTACCTTCCTAAGTGTTGTATAATGTGTATAAGTTTGTGTAAATTTCACACATGACTTTTTGGGTTATCTCGTCATTTTCACAATTTTTCTTTTATTTACAATAATCAGTTTATCGTAAAATAACAATTTTGTCTGCTATCAAAAAAAGAGTGTGTTTACAGCTGAGTAGCGTTGTCTGTTCCAACTTGACAAACTATAAATTATATAAATGGGTCATCATTTACTATCTTAGCACTTGTGTAACTGTGTTTTTTTTATTTCCTTCTCCATCGTTTTTTTTTTTTTTTTTTTTTTTTTTTCGAATTGATCAGAAGCCTTGAAATAGCACTTTTTTTCCATTCCAATAATATTCGCTCTATTTTTTTAAATTCGAATACTTTCTACTTCTTATATTCCTATTCTTCTTAACCCGTCATGTCTCATCCATCCGCTATATTTCTTATATTTATTTGGATTCAGTTCTTCTATTAATACGAGCTGCAGATTTCGTTAAATCACATTGTCGGGACTATTTTTAAATACTTTTTTTATTCTCAAAACAAAAACAAAACTTGGATTTTATATCATTCAATAAAAATTTTTTAATGTATTAACAACATCAGCAATTGCTTTCTTCCTCAGATTATTCAATTTCGATGTAACTTATTTGCATATAAATCTTCTTCTGTTTTTTTTTTTATTTTTAAATTATGGGTGTTTTATTTGGCGTCAGTTACTGGTATAATTACATGTGAATTTCATAATAACACTCAGCGTCTTTAATTTTTTGAGTAGTATGCATTTGCACACTTTTAAACCGATTCGCTAGAATAATATTTTAACAGTTAAAATTTTATTTTAATGGTTATTAATTATTTGAATTATTTTAATGGTTTTTTAGGTTAAAATATGATTTGTATAGATTTATCAAAGTACTTAGGATAAATTAAAAAAATAGTTCTAAGATTTTATAGATCTAATCAATTTTATTAGCTTGTGCAGTAATTTCTTATATTTATTAATGTATGAATAAATTTCAATATTTTTAAAAGTGAAAGTAATTTAACAAAGTAAGTAACAAAGAATAATTTATAGGGAATACAAAAATATTAAATGCATTCCAATAATAATAAAGTGAATATATTGACATTATAATTTACATTAGAAAAAATATCTATATCATATGCTAAAAACATGAAATAACTTTTCCAATTAATGTTAAATCTATATATTCAAATTTGAAATTCAACAATAAAATATGAATTATTAACAACAGAAAATTAAATATTAGAATAATTTTCGTTGTAAAATTTAAATTCACTGGAAAATAGAATTTTTTTTCAAATTTATTGCTTCAATGGATTGTGTTTATAAATAAATAAATAAAACTACAGTGATAAAATTAGTGATAAAAATGATTTTATTATTCATGATAAATTATATTTTATAATATAATTGTATTTATTTTTCTTTTCTAAGCTATAATTATAAACATATTTTATAAATGCGCTGTTTTCTAAAAAATAATTTCATAAAAATTTTTGGTGAAAACTATTAATCTTTCTGAATTTTATTCTCAAGAAATCAGATTATCATAAGGTGTTAAGATAAAGAGTTAGTTAAAAAATAATAAATGAATAAATAAAAAGGAAAATAAACAAAAAATTTTTAGAGGATTTTTACCTTGGATTCTAACATTATAGTTTTATGTTTTAAAATTTTGCTATTCAAACTAAGAATTTTTTTGTTGTTTACTACAAATTTCAGACTTCATCACCTTTTGATAGAGAAGTATGAATTCATTTGAGTATTTCCTTTACGAACAAAAATATTTTACTTAAATTTTATAATTAACTTCTGATTAAATTTACTTAAAAATATTATTTTCTAATATCCTAAGCAATTACTTAAATATTCTTTTCTTTGTATTTTGCAAAAGGAAACTCATAGAAGATTTGTATTATAGTTTGTTATTATTACAAGTATATTAACAATAAAAAGACAAAAGTGTTTAAATTTAAGCATTAAATATTTCCGATACATGAAGAAAGATGGCGCCACTACGTAAACGTAAAAATCATCAATTTGAAAAGTAAAAATTTTAAGAATAAGAAGTAATTTTATTTTTAAAAATAAAATACTAAAGTAAGTGTATACTAAATAGGTGTAAAAATAAAATACTATGTATATAAATAAAAATCATGTCGAACATAACTATATGTTACTAAAATTTAACTTAGAAATTTTTAGAACAGAAAAAATGATTTTTTTTTTTTTTTTTTTTAAATCTATTGTCTTTGATTTTCTGATAAAATTCTTTATAACATAGATATAGGAAATTATATTGACTTGTAATTTAGCTCTTGAAAAACGAAATTAGAAAATATAGAATCAATTAGTTAAAATAAGGAAAAATTATTCTCGTGTGTTTCATTATGTACCTACCTGTTTCTATCATTTCTCTTTCTCTCTCCATATGTACATACATGCATATTTGAGTTTTACAAAATATCTTGTTGTTAATAATAATTAATGGAAAATATTTGTAAATAATAATTTTTTTATCTTGTAAATTTTAAGAAAAATAATTAATTTCACTCAACAGTTGACTCAGTAAAAAAAAAAAAAAAAATCATGACAAATATTTTTAGTTTGACTTGAATTATATATGCATACATTTCACGTAATAAAAGAATTAAATATTCAATTATATTTTATTTTTTATTTGCAATCAGTTTATCAGTTGGTCTTTTGTAGTTCTAAGAACTAGCTCAAAAACTGAATCATTCCAAATGTCACTGAGAAATTCTAATTATGACTATTTTTTATAGATCCTTCAATAGCAGATTAAATATCTGTTTTAAGATTGAAAGTACATTCCTCGCAAAACATTATGTAATTAAAAACTACTGGCAATTTGACGGAAAACTAAGATATCATTTTGAAAAGTTTTGTACACATTGTGTTGTGAAAAAACATATCGTGGAGTTAAAGTCAAGCATCTTATAAATTATTGTCATTACAGTACCATTTATCATATTAGATGTACAAATAAAATTTTATGTACTACAAATTTTATAAAGCAATCATATTATTAAAGCTTTTTGAATGTATCGAATAATTATTTGCTCTTACTACGAGTTCTTTTGGTCTTCTCCTAATCGAGAAAATATTTACAACAGTGATTGCTTTTATCACATTTGTATTTTATTTCTCATGGAATGCAAGTATCGATCTATTTCACGACATAATCAATCTCTTTCATGCGACTAGACTATGACATAGCTTTTCTCGTGTTCTATTTAATTCTGAGTCATAAAACAATGTAATAGTTTTACCGGATATGTCTTCAGAGGACAATGACATCATCACAGAGAAAAGATGAAAAATTAAGCTATTAAGTAGATTATATCTGAAATATTTTAGCTTATATTTTTTTCCTTCTTTAGAAATGTTTTCTGAAGTCATATCCAATTATATTGCATCGTTTCAGAACTGAAGTCAAAAGACAAAAAATATGAGACTATTTTTTAAGGCGTCCAGATTTTCATTGAAAAAAATTATTTATCATTAATTTTTTATTGAAAATCTTTTATGTTTTAAAAATTGTATTATGCCCAGGAGCTGACAAATTTTTATTTAAAATATTTAAAAATAATGAAGAATTAAATTAAATTTGATTTATTTTTATCTTTTCGTCAATTTGAAATTGTAATAACTTTTCAGTACTAAGGATTGAATGCAAAATTAAAAAAAAAAAAAAAAAAAATAAAGGTTAATCCTCAATAACTGAAAATTACCACTTCAAGTATTTTAATAAAAAATCATTATAAGTTTCATTTTATAAAAATAAGTATTTACTCACATGTCCATAAATTAAGGATAATACCGGAAACTGCAACTAAAAGAATAGAAACAAAAAAACAAACATGGTTTATTTATAAGGTCCATGTATTAAGCAAATAAGAAAGAACTAAAGAGATGAAGTATGTATGATGCAAGGCTTACAAATCATGCAAATCACCATAAAAAACAATCAATCATAGAAATCATGATTATAGCTCTGTGGTGCACTTGTACAACATATTGCCCTTACAACATCTAGATTTTGTATGATGCCAAATTTCCCATTATTGATATGAAGTCAAATGTCTCCCATACGAAGAAATAGTCCGTACAACGTCAAATAATGTTGAGGATTACTTTATCAAACTACACTTGGGGCAGAGAAATCTACTTTACAAGCAACACTTTCCGAAGGTCCGGTACAGAAGTAGGAGGTGGTTGACTGGCTGCGATTAATTGACTAAGCATGTCCCACACATGCTCTATCGAAATGAAGTCCGTTCAGAATTTTGGCCATTCTATTAAAGGCAGTCATTGTTATTCGTATGGTGAGGACTGATGGTTTCATCCACTAATCCACAAAAACTAATTTTGAATTCTTCACTCATATTTTTCACTGTTTATTTAATAATTTAAAATTTTTCATTGAATGGGGACTCATTCTGCTTTCTCCGATAATTTTCCACAAATTATTAGGTGGAAAATTTTCCGTTAAATGTTTATATTTGAATCAGTATCGAAAACAACATAATATATTTCAAAAATGATAATTTCTTGATTATTGTTACTATATATAGTGTTATGCAAAGCTAAAATCATAAATAACATAACATTTCTGTAAGGTAGTTAGATTTCATCAAGGCAAATTTTAAACCTTAAGAAATAGTAATAAATGAACTAATTCCCTACTTTCAGTACTTTGATTGATAATGTATTATATTTAATAATTTTTTACTAAACATTATTGAAAAACATTATAGAAAATTGAATAGCATTTTACTTAAACTTGATTAGTTTTGATTGTGGCATTAAGTTGTATTTAAGTGACATATTTTACGTAATGAGATACAAAATCTGCATTATAAATTCGTAACAAAAAAGTATCGTAAAAATCTCTAAAATAATAATTTTTATTATCAACAAATAGCACCGCTACATAATTAGTTATTTTTCATAGCTTTAATTAATCTTGTTCAAATTCTTGTACAATTGAGTACAACTGTCACAGTATTCTAAGAAATATTGGTAGATCCAGCACCCGTAGAATATTATTGGTGATAGATGGAGGCAACTTACTATACTTAATAATATTTGTTCTGTTATGATGTCATCCTGACATTTCAATTCATTTAAATTTAAATGAAATTTTCATGTTAATATTAGTTATAAAATATTTATTTAATGGTGATATTTAATTTGTTCATATTTTTTAATCGTATTTGTACACTAAAAAGTTTAATCAAACAATTATGTGTTTTATATTTTATAAGCTATTTAAATAGCTTGAATTGGAGACTCGAATGACTGTGCTGAATTCTTTTTGCATTACATTTTTGTTTCTGAATACTTAGAATAAGCATAATTTCATGTACACAATATTTTGTCTCAAGTAAAAACAAAATATATAATAATGTTATAAAAATTATAAAATGTTTAAGAAAATCATTTGCTGCATTATTTAAGAATAAAATGTTGAATATAATGTCATTAATTTGGCACACACACGCACACGCACATTTTTTATTTGGATAAATATGCAGAAATCAAATAACGTGTTTTGTAATTATGAAAAAGTAAAATATTTAGAATGATTTATGATTATTGTAATAAGTGTATTCATAAATTTTAGAAATATGAAATATACGAGTTTAGGAATATGAAATATTAATTACGGAAAATATGTTCAGTTTAAATTAAATTATTATTATTGCATTTTCAAAAACACAAAATCTTAAAGAGTAATGACAAGAGAATTTTTTAATTAAGTGATTTTATTCTGATAAAAACTTTTAACATTTTATAACTGTTTCGAATATGATATAATCATTTTATTTTTGCTTACTATTGCTGAGCTAATATTTGCTTTTATTAATGTGCCTTCCATTAAAATGATTAACAGGGTGTTATCTAATACATATAGTTTGTTTTTGTTATTTTTTGATAAAAGAATAAACTCATTGATCTAAAAATGTTTTGATACAACAAATTTAATAATTTGCTAATTATTAGAAAATTTACATAATGCTGCTTTTATTATATTATAACAGATTAAAATAATATTTTTGATTTTTTGAATAATATTAATTATATCCGTTAATTTTAATTCTTGTATTTTAAATTAATTATTTATCATTTCATGTTATTCTACGGATAAATGTTTCATAATAGAAAAAATGTTTCACATTTTGCTATTATTTTAACTTTAATTTAGAGTAAAATATATTCGAGTTAATAGATGGCGCCACTACGCATTAAAATATTTTTTATGGATTGTAACAATCTAGTTCTTTAACTCGTGTAGAGAGTTAAGTAGAAGCCACTATTCCGTGCATGGTTTATGCACATTACAGAACACTCAGTTTTGTTTTGCTGTCAGCCTTTCACATTATTTCTCTATGCTTATAATGAGAGCCCTGTTATTGTTAATTATAAAATATGATTAGTTCAAATTGTACTCTTTAATTTGTTCATGATTTTTTTTTAATTATATTTGTGCATCAAAATATTCAAACAAACAATTATGTGTTTTTCATTTTATGAGTGGTGTTCGTATTAATAACTTAAAGATTTATTTAATAATTATTTTTTATCTTTGTAAAATTTAGCTTTACTTTTTCTCTCTGTAAACACTTGTTCATATATTTTTTGAATTGTATGGAAATTTAAATATTTTTAAATTTTAAATTAGTTTATTTATTTTTTTTTTTTACTTTCTTTAAAAAAAAGTTAAAGTTTTTTTTTTTTTTTTTTTTTTTTTTTTTTTTTAAATAAGGAGTAATTTGAATATATCCGATAACTAAAAGCGTACATTGAGATGCACTGCAAACAACGCCTTCAAATTTCGAACCCAGATTGCTAAATTGAAAACTAGAGTGCTAAAGATACAGCTTCAATGGAACGAAAACCAAAATAGTAAATCTATAAGCGTAGTATAAAAATTTTAAGTGAAACATTTTTACCCTATATACTTACAAAGTTGTAGATTTTTTCCAAAGAAAAAAACTTAAAATTTTTACTTTTCACCTTGTTTTACCATTTTATTAATGCATAAATTAATAATAACTTTATATTTTCAGATGAAAACCCAGCCATTTTTACTAGTTTGAATTTCAAAAAATTCCGGAGCGTTATAAAAAATCAGAGATATTTGGGATAGTTTATGCATTATCTGTCAATAAAGATTGTGGCTCTTTGTTCAAATTATGTTTTGTGTATACACTGAAATAAAGATAATTTTTCTGCAAATATTAGTTTTAAACATTATTTAATTAAAAAAATTAAGAATAATTGTTTTGTTTATTTTTTATTCATTAATAATATTTTTTAATCAAATATGTTTTATCTTCTTTAAACTTTAATAATGTATATATTTTTCTTGCAATATTTAACTTAAGTTATTTTTTAAAATTTTGCTTTTCATGAAATGATAATTTTTCATTTTAAAGTAAATATTATTTTAATTTCAAATATACAAATAATTTCGCTATTATTTAAGAATTTGATCCTTTAAAAATAAGAAAAATATAATTAAAAAGTAATTTTTTGTAATATTACTGTAATCCAAGTTCTCGCTCAGATGTGGACAATTAATTGGTGTTTTGTTATATTCGCATGTTATTATTTTGCCCTGTGGGTGAATTTAACTAAAACTTTAATTTGATTTAGAGTGTCTACATACGTGAATTGAAATATACGAATTCCTTTATTAGCACGAATTTTACAAACTTTTAAGAAGATAATATTTATGAATTAATTATAATTTGTTATCAATATTGTACAATATTATTTAATTAGTGACGTAAAATAAACTAGTATCAAATTATAAATTACACACAAAAATCTATATCAAATACATTAAGTTATGCATAAATTGATGCAACAAAAAGAAATTATTTCGATATGAAAGAGTAGATATATCTATATGATTTTTTAAATGTCAACGGGAACTTTTTTGTAAATGTATAATGTATTAATATATTAGGTTGCTCCGGGAAATACCTTTTGTTTTTCCTACATAATAGATTTTGCTAGTGAAAACCAACCATTTTATGAGCATGAAATTATGCTACGTCCAGAAAGAATAAAAAGTATTGCACTAGAAGTGTCAAATACAATTCAATAAAATATTTATTCGCAATACATTTTTCATTTTTATAAGAAATAAAATTACTTACCAAACAAAACAAAATTTTCTTTTGCAATAAAAGGAAAATATTTATATTATATTTAAATATTTTGTAAAAATATAAATTTAATTTATTAAAGTTTTCAAAATATAAGTTTTATCTTTTATATAAAACCAAGTATTGTCATCAATATTGTGCTGCATGGGTTATATGCAAGCATGGTTTATTTAAATTAACTGACTTTATTTCCAATTTAATTTTTTATTATTTCAGAATTTATTTATAACAATCAAAGAGAATATATTATGTTTAAGAATTGTTAAGAAAAATGTAAAGAAAAATATTGTTTTGTATTTAATAGAATTTTAAAATACATTTTTATTATTAAAGTAATAGTTTAGAATGTTAGAATGTATCAAAGAAAGAATTAAATTAAAGGTTATATTATAAAGGTTATATTATTTATTTATTTACTCCCACACACAGATCAAACAATATTATTTTAATTTACTATAATATTTAAATATAATACTCTCTCTTTATATATATATATATTATTTAAATTTAAGATGCAAATTTTAGTCATTGGTTAATACTATAAATTAGTATTTTACAAGTGAATATACATAAAAGTGGAAAATATAATGAAGTGATATTTTAAAACGTAGGTATATAAGAATATTAAATTATAATTTTTATTACTTAAATCTTAATTAAAAGTACGTATACAAAGTTAGATAATTCTTTTTAAATTTATTTATAAGAAGATTTTTTCAGTAGAAAACTTACTTTTTTTTTCAGTAGAAAACATTAAATCAATACCTGATTTGAATAAAATAATGCAGATATTAAGGTTATGTATTCATTTTTTAAAATGCAAAAAATTCATTTTCGGAATAAATTTAACATTAACCATTTAATTGCAATCAATGCAATGAAATATACATAATTTATTTATTTTTCAAATAAAAAAATAAATGTAAGCATCTTCTTTACAGTAACTATAATCTGTAAAAAATTATTAACTAAATTAAATGTAATGACAACTATAATTAAAATGTTAGATTAGTTAGTTACTGAAAACGTAACTACTTTTTTCTCTAGAAAAAAATTAATGTCTAACAAATTAAGTTTCATATTATATGATTGGAAAAATAAACTTATAAAAAAGATATGCTATATTTATACATTAAATAATGATTTTTTATGCAGACTAATCATTTAATGATTTTATTAAGACTGTAACCGAATTAATTTAATGATAATTAATATATAAAATAAATACAGCTCAAAGACATTGTTATTGTCTTGCTATATAGTAGTTCTTCCTTATTATGATTGATTATACTGAAGTACCAGTATTATACTTGATAAATAAGAATAATATGTATCATAAATTAAGAAAATTTTTGATTAAATATTTCTAGAGAAATGTTTACAGGATGCAGAGAAAATTTAGAGGATCAGCTTTATGTAATAATTTAATTTGATGAAAATATATTTTTTCCTTATTTACCTGCTGTATAAAAAATATTTGCACAAAAAAGGGAAGTACGAAATTATAGTTGCTTTATATACATGGTTACCAAAATGTCATTGGGATAATTTTATTATCATAATGTGAAAAAGCAATATTTTGTAAAATTGTTTTGATATACATGTTTCGCAATATATATATATATATATATATATATATATATATATATATATATATATGTATATATATATATATATATAATAATTAGAAAGTGATGATTGATGTAATATATTATAGTGTTTTTCGGAGTTTCATTTTTTCCAACCATGATTTTTTCTCAGCCAATTTCAAATTTAAACCGCTTAATCATTGAAAATTTTAACAGATGATCTAAGAAGGCTTGCTTGTCAAAAAGTTTGATTGATTCTGAACAGTAAACTTTGTTTTTTACTCTATAAAAAGTAAAAAGCGCTATTTTTGGTATATTTTACTTTTTTGACTATAGGAAAAATAAAAATGCAGTCAAAGGAAAGAAAATTATCCGTTTGTATGAAGAAAATGTATTGACGGAATGCCAGTGGCAAAATTGTTTTGCCGAAATTTCATTCTGGTAATTTCGATGTTCATGATCCACCATATTCTAGAAGGTTTGTTAACGCTGATAAAGATGCTGTAAAGAAATAATTAATGCACTCTAATGGCATCTGAAATTAATTAATAGATTAAATTTATCGAATTCGACCATACATAATTGTTTGAAAAGTGTTGTTTTAATCTCAAAGCATGGCATTTGTTCATCATATTCCTACGAACATAAGTGTAAGTCAACGCTGTTTGCTTCTTAAACATCAATAAAATTATCCATTGTGTAAGCACTGGAGACCTGAAATGAGTTGTCTACAACAATAAAAAGTGCAAAGGTGGTTCAGTTGGTTTGGCAGTAATTCTCACTATCGGTGAGAGAGAATTTTAGCTAAACTAAAGGTCGTTAAATAAGTTGTGCTCGCTATGCTCTCCAAGTGAAATAATACCACATGGAGATGGCATGGAGAGAATTAAGGGGTCTTCTCTGGATCTCCTCATCTAAATTGCGAAATATCCCACTCGGCCGCTTGTATTAACTGGTATATCTAAATTTAGAGCTTTGGTACAGGAATATATGCTAATGCAACCACAATATTAAATGTGGATAAAAATTCTTGTGTGAAACGTCTCAAACCGTCTAAAAATACTTCGTCTCAAAGTCTCCAAGTATAATGAACAGTCTCAAAGTACTTCGAAATCCTAAATTTGCAAAAAAAGTGATGATATCTGTTTCATTAAATTTTAAATAAATGTTTCTTTTTTGGGAATCCCCCAAACAACACAATGTTCAATTCTGAAGTGTACTGTCACCGGTTGGACAAAATGAACGATTCCCTTAAGAAAATATATCGAAATTGATCAATAAAAAAATAGATTATTTCAATAAGATCAAATGAGACCTCAAATAAGTTTGTTGTTTCGCCAAAAGATTCTACAGCAAGAATGGGATTTATTGACACACTCATTATATTCACTTGATCTGGTATCTTGTGTTTATTATTTGTAATGATCCCTGCAGATTGTTCAAATGGTAAAACTTTAAATGCGGATGTCAAAAATCACCTGGATCAGATTTTTGCCAGTAATTTTTGGCGACATTTTATGAGTGTGAAATCATGCTATACAGCCAAAATGATGGCAAACAATTTTGGGTCAGATTGGACAGTATCGCTAATGTGTTATTTAAAGTTTGAAACACTTCACTTATTTCGTTATCTAGAATTAAATGCAGTATTTGAGAAATTTCTATAGCCTTTCCAATTAGGGTCCCTCTACTGATGATGGAGAAGTTTAAACCTGTTAACCAATTGGTAAAGTTCAGGACTTCTCCACATCGTTATGTATGTATGTATAGCCTTTCAAAAATCTAAGAGTTATTTTTTGTTACATTTATCTAAATTTATCAGAAATAATTTACAGCGACAAACTATCTTTAATGTAAGAATGATTAATGTAGATGTTATATTGGCTTATATGCTTGTCTTTTATGATCACATTCTACACATATGAATAATAAAATTTATTCTGAACAACTACAAAAACTAACGTCCGAAATGTGAGTGAAGTCAACGAGCTATTGAAATGATGGCCAGAAAGCTTGTAATTTATATGATGTAAAATCTTCCTAAGTTACCTTCCTAAAAACCACTTTCCAAAAATGGGTTGTAATCTTGTTCTGATAAAGAAGAAACCCTGAAAATCCTAAGCACACACCGCAACACATATTTTTGAATACAGTAGATATATAACACGCATCTTGTGTTCTTCAACAATATTTAGTATTGGACTTCAGTTCTTCTGTGATTCTATCGAACGTCTGATTCTCCTCTGTGGCAGTAGATTATTTTCAGTCCACTATTTCATTTTAACAAAAGAAGTGAATTCTTTTGATAAAAAGAAGAAACTATATAATATTTCGTGGAATCATATAATTCACTATAGTATATTATTTTATAATTTAATCTATAAATGAGTACTCTTTATTTCATTATCTCTGTTATCAGCTACAATCTAATTTAAATATGAATACTCTATATAAACATAATCTCTAATAATTATCTTAATTGATCTCTAAAGTATTCCAATAGGAAATTTGAATTTCTACAAATAACTGTGCACTAACCATGAACACGACATACTTTGATGAGTCGATATACTTTCGATTAGACAAAAATATTAACAAATAAACTCCGTCTTTCTTTATAATTTTCTTATTTAAAATAAACATCAATGACATTTAATTTTACTTTATTCATATATATGAAAAATTCAAAGT
>JAPDSC010152618.1:13871-23988 GCA_026290005.1 Latrodectus geometricus
GTCAATAAAAGCTTTTATGAAGATCAAAGTTATTGAAGAAAGATTAATTAATAACAGAAAATTTTATATTTATTCCCTCTAAGAATTTTTTCAGTTTTAGATTTACTTTCTATTTAAGGAATCAAATAACTTAATTTTATTTTCATCAGGATTTATTTAATTAATTTATCATTTCTGTATTTTAAGTTTCAAAATATGAGAAATAAGAAAACCGGTGTTTGTTTTTAATTTATTGAATAAAATTATAAATTATCAATTTATAGTTTGAAACTTCTGTGAAATGTGTATTTAGTGTTCAAAAATAACCCTATACAAATTATTTTACTAATGATTTTTGATCCATGAAACAGATATTCTACAAAATTTTCCACCATAATTCGAAAACTTAAAAAAAATTTTTTTGTGATAAAATTAAATAATTTTGCATTAATTCAAAACTATTTTCGGTAGCAACTTAATATTTTGTCTCAGCAGTTTTTACCTTCTGAGCAGAATTTTATTTTCACAATCAATTCTCCAATAATTTATTATTTTTAACTGATATCTAAGCTCTTTATAATGCAAAAATATAAATATGTATTTTTTATATAAATGCATATATTTAAAATTCTTATTTAAAATAACTTTAAAATATATGTATTTAAGTACACATGTATACATAATTTGGGTTTATAAAGTAGCATTTTGTTCATATTCATAACTTTTATATTCATTTTAAGTATTAATATACATTATGATATTATTTAAATGAATAGATTTACACAATGAATTGTGGTGTAGTTGGTTAACTAAAAATATGAGGAAGTTAAGGAAATTAAAATATGTATCTTTTCTCTATTTGTAAAAAAATAAAGTCAGATCCTAATTAAAGTATTCAATAAAATTTAATTTTATAAAATAATTATAAATAATTAAATAAGTAAGTGAACATATTTAGAAACTTTCCTGCTAGAAATGAATTATATTTTCAAAGCTTAAAATTTATGGTAGATTTTTCTCTTGTTTCATTTGCACCAGTCATAATGATGTATAAAATGAAAAAATGGGAGGTGTAAGTTTGGTATAGGAAAAGTACCTTTAATATGATGTATGATCCCCTGAGAAGAAATACCGTACGTGATGTGTGATGCTCTCCATTATATGGTCAATTAATTGTGTAGGAAGTGTGAGCCATTGGTCTTTCAAAGCAGTTGAAAATGTTGGCAAATTAAAAAAATAAAATAAAAGGAAATTAAAAAAGGTCTTTGGAGAGGGATTGAGGACAGCTATAACTATACTAATCCATGACGTGAGCCATTCCCCCAGTCTCCTAACAGCTAACCATCAAAATTGTTCTATCAACTGATGCTTGGAGGCCATTGTTACAATTTCGCTATATTAGATTTTTAATCTCAGAAATGCAATGTTGTATATTAACTATGTTTTTTTTCTAACGGTGGTCTCTGGGTGATAAACCCTTCGCAACTACAAGGTCGGAAACTGCTTCTCATTTAGCGTTACCTGTGAAAAGAGTCACGGATGCGAGTAGCCCACGTCACACCACCACAAATCCATTTATTGGGTTGCCTCACATTCATCCATTATCTCAGAAAAAAGAACAAAGAAATATATATAGAGAGAAAACAAGAAAATGTCCATGCCCAAACCATGATTCGAATCCGGGACCAACAGCCTAGGAGTCAGGAACGCTAACCACAGAGCCATTGGCAAAAATTTCTGCTTATGTTTGGCTTAGAAATATTTCAACTTAAATTATTTTAAATTTGGTCAACATCAGCTTAGTGTATGAGTTTTTTTCCCTAAAATTATACGTAAAATTTTTAAAAATATTAGTCAAAAAGAAAAGATTTGAAATTATTTTATTATAAAAATTACTACGTTTTTCATTTAAAACAATTTTTTGCGACATATAAGTTTATGTTATTTTGAATAAATGTTAAATTACTGTTCTGGGAAAATATTTCAATCACACACACTGTGTATTGTTATGTATGGATATTGTTGTATAAATTTATTCCATTTCATGATCTGTCATTCAAAGTAAATTCTAGCAAATTTAACTATTATAAAAGTATAAATTACTAAATTAAATTTTTAAATGTTTTTTTCATCAATAATTGTTTTAAAATTGAAAATTTTGCTATATATTATTTAAATAGTAACTTATTATTGTTTAATTTTTATAATATTTTAACAACTCTTTTTAATACGTTTTTCTAAATTATTTAAAAATTAATTTTTTTTTATTATCTTACAGAAAGGAAACTCCCAGAAATATTGTTATTCAACGAAAATTACTCCGATACTGTATTACAGGACTTGTTCTACAATTCTTATGAAAAGTAATAATAGATGGCGCCACAATATTTCAACCTATGTAAATTTATGAAAAATATTTGGAATACATGGAGATATTTCTGGGGAAACCATTTCTGTAATTTGTGTGTAGTCAAAGTAGTTTAAATTTTTGAAAATTTTATATTTTTATTTATGATGGGTTCTAGATTATATACAAAGTATTATATTGCATGTATGAGTTGATGTATTGAATGGCAAATATAACTTTTTATCTCGAATACTTAAAAAAAAAATAGTTTTATTTAAATTTATACGAAAACATTAAGGGTATTGGAAGATATTTGGAAAATACCAATGAAAACATTTTTTTTTTGTATTTTATGATAAGTATATTAGTATTTCGCCTGACTTAATCTTGAATATGACATTTTAAATATGTTACTTACATAAAACATTTAATACATTATTTTTATTATTATGTTCATCGTTGAAAAATTGTTTTCAAAGCCATTCAAATAAATATTGTATTGCTCTATATATTATTTTTTATTAGCAATGCAATATTATTATTTATTTATGTATTATTTAATCCGTAAAATATTATGGCAAATTAGTAATTAAGGGAGATGCCAAATAAGTTTTAATTTAAGCATTCAAATTATAACTAAGGGATTCGAATTGTGAAAAAAAAAACACATTTGATTTTCTGAAACTAAGAAATTGTTTTTGTAAACTTTTTGCTTGTAGATTTTTCATTTAAATCCATTAACTAATTATTATTTACTTCTTCATTTATTGTATCACAAAAAATTTAAAATTACAGTACATGAAAGAGATTTAAATTTAATGCAAAAATAAATATTCTTAGGAATGTTTGAATTTAGAATTTAATAAATAAACATTTAAAATAGTATTGCTTAGTTTAAATAAATGAATAAAATGAATTATATAGCTAAACCAATTTCATAAATGTGATCTAATTAAATTCATTTATTTAAAATACACCATAAGTAAATATTTATTAGAATTAAGCTACACTGGGCTAAAATGAGATTGCATGCAGAACAAAGAGAATTTTCATGAACATTAATTTTCTAAAATATTCCTTGCATTTAATATATTAAACAAATCACTTTAAGTGCTAAGTATTGTACAAAGAATATCCATTTAATAAGTTTTTTTTATTTCTGACGTAAATAATCAAATATTGATGTTTGAATAAAAGTAATTGTTTCTTTTAAGCAGAAAATCTTAATCATAAAACATTCTATTATTATTTAGTTAGCCAGAAGAGGGAAACAAAATTTAATTTAGGAAAAACTGATTTAACATTTCCACTCATTTATCTTAATTAATGCTTGAGAAGATTTTCAAACGGCCACCTGAAGTAAATAATTGAATTAATTATTCAATGAAGAGCTCAGAAAATGAAAGTTTTTAATCAAAATCGTTATTTTTGCTTAAAAATTTATCGGATACATTAAAGTATCATTGATTTAGTTCTTTTAAGCTTTCGACAAGGGTTAAATGGAAATTTATAATTTCTTCTCTTAAGGAAATCTACGGTGGATGACAGGAAATTAAGAATAATGTATCGATTACGTTGGCAACTTCTAATTTAAATATTGTTACAAAATTTGTTAACATGTCAATAAAAATTTTATAGAAATAAAGCAGATATAAGTACTGTATAATAATTTAAAAAAGATTAAAAAATAACTGATGATAATACAAGATTGGTGTTTTTATAGAAAGAGTAACGGTATGGGAAGTATGAAATGAAAACAAATTTTAAAAATAAATAATTTTTCAAAAAGTAACTTTAAAAAAGAAAATTTAATAAATAAAGATGATTATAATAAATAAGGATAAAATAAAGGAAAATTAAAATGAGGATAAAATAAGGACAATAATTAGGGATGATTACAAAATGTTAACAGTATGTTTTGAACAATTATTTTAAAACAAGGAATAAAAACTAGAATTCCAAGGAATAAAAACTAGAATTGTTTTATTGTAATATTTCAAACTTTGATCAAGGACGTTAAAAAGAGCTGAAATATTAAATAAAATCATTAGATTGATTTCGAAAATTTCAAATAATTTTATATAAAAATTATAAGATGTGTGTGTTAGCTATAAAATATGAATATCATATTATAAGCACCTACTTATCTACTATTACTTAATTCGTATTATATTGTTTTCTAGAAAAAATTAACAAATATAATAATTTAAGCAAAAATTTTTTAATATAAAAAAAAAACTAAAATGTACAAAAGATCATCTCATAAATGCTCATACATTTGTAAATTTGGTATGGTTATTGCCTTATGGCTATTTTTCTATATAAAGACTAATACAATCAAATCCTATTGTTTAAAGGGAATTCCGAATTCATTACCAACAGCCACGCCAAAAGTGAAGGCCAAAACTGCTGGAAGTTAAACCAAAGGATAGGTATTCACTATTCAGTTGCAATACTGGCCCCTATGTTTATAAATTTACATTTAAATAGTATTGCAAATATGTAATAGAGAACACATTTTGGGGGAAAATAATGCAATGCCAGAGAAGTATTGTATTCTTTTCCCAAAAAAATCATGTTAAAGTAATTTATTTTGTTTATCAGCCTGTACTTGACTTTTTTTCATCCACATGTAAATAAGTGCTTGCAAAAGTATGGTTAAAAATTTAAATTATGTGATTAACACTCAACTCTGACTTACTGTTATGCTATTTCGACGAACAGAAGAATACGAAAAAAATAAGAATTTACTTTACATTTTGGAAATAGCAGAAGAATAATTTCAGGAGAATTCACACAACAAAAAACTCACAAATAATTTTAAGAATATACCAAAAATATACAATAGTTGGTGTTAATTTCTTTCCTTAAAATAAAAAAAAAGATTGAAGCTTCATAACTTAATAAAGATAATGATAGTAAAAATAATTAATACTAATATGAAGCAAATGGAAATTAAGATATGCTCCATTATTTAGAAATATTTTTAGAGAAGACGCATGAACATCTGTATAAAAAAACATAGTATGTGTTCTCTAAGTAAAATTTATCTTTATTCATCGGAAATGTCTCTAAAATTCTACTAAAAATAATGGACACTATCTATCTTAATATTCATAAAATATTTGCATTTTGACTCTTCTATTTGTATTGCAAAGCATAATTAAATAATTTTTATAATATGATTAATATTTGTAAT
This sequence comes from Latrodectus geometricus, assembly GCA_026290005.1. Classification (NCBI taxonomy): domain Eukaryota; kingdom Metazoa; phylum Arthropoda; class Arachnida; order Araneae; family Theridiidae; genus Latrodectus; species Latrodectus geometricus. The sequence continues at coordinate 19,397 of JAPDSC010152618.1, forward strand.
TTCATCTTTAGATATTATTTCGAAACTAACAGGTATTTTTAACATGCAATATTGAAAAAAAATTAATTATTCAAAAATTATGAACATTAATTATTATTTTTTTTTCAAAAATAGGCTTCTTTAGCCAATTTAAAAGAGTGTATGTATTGTAAAGTTACACAAAATAAAACACGCATGAAACGAAAAAAGAAAATTGTACATTACATTTTCTTTTTCTATATTTTTCAAAAAAATTCATTAATCGAGAAATAGAAATCATTATTCTTGAATAAAAAATGCTTCTTGATAGCTATGATAATAACCACTTATGTGATAGGATTTGAAGATCCAAAACCCTGTGCCCATAATACATAAGAGAATCTCAATTCTTTAAGCTTGCAGAACGAAGAGTTATTTTAAAAGTGTTCGAAAGTGAAATTGAGGACAAAATTTATAGTTAATTTTTTCATATTCTTCATGAGACTTATATCAGAATACTTAAAAATCAATCACGATATCCTACTACTTGAGCACTCTTTCTTAACTATGTCTGAGCACTCTTAGAAGAATAAATAGAAGAGTCAATCTTCCTGAGGCAGTTTTCACTCTCTAAGGGATAAAGTATCGACAACATGATGGATTTTATTCGAGGTTTCCTTAACGATAAGATTTTACTTTCGCTCATAAGATAACAAGTGGACCAAATCCACACTTAAGTAATGCATCCTTTATCAAAATGGTGTTGACCCTATGTTTCAAAGATGTCAAGAATCAAGCAGGATTAAGTTATTCTCTTAACAATCCCTGCACTAACGATGGTAGAATTTTACTGAAAAAGATATGTTATTCATGTACATTACAGTATTCGTTAGAAAATTCATGTCTAGATAGTCCTTACTTAACTGGAATCTAACCTTATGATTTTAAGTGTAAATTCTGCTGTTATAAAATGCACATTTCATTATAATGAAAAGCATGCAAAAATAATTTCTCAAGGAAAGTAGCTTTCAAATATCTTTAATATTATTAAAAATATTTCATTTTTAACATTTATAATCTTTATCCCAACACTCAAAGATCTATATGTTTAACATTTTTAAGTGTTACTTTTAAAAATAATATTATTTAGCTTATTAGTTTTTTAAATGTTTCAACTTATAATATGTAGCATTTTAGTTACTTACATTTTGTTTCCAGGGTTAAAATAATATTTAAAGGCTATTTTTTACTTTTATGAAGAAAGAATGATTTTTCAATTATGGTAGAAGATAATTTTCAATTTTATTTGTTTTATTACACAAATTGTGAATTTATCACTAATTATTTCTATGTGGTAATACTTAAAATTAAATGATAAATGTATAGAATTATATTGGAATTTTATCAAATAAATTATTGCAACAAATGCAATGGAATATCATCAAATTTAAAAGTATATATTTAAAGACATGTTTTTGCATTTTTAAGCATAACTATATAAGCGTAAATTTATACATTACATTCTCTGAAACTTTATTCTACCAGAAATATTACAAGAAATTTACAAATTCATAGATAATTTGTAATACATTTACATTATATATATATAATAATAACAAATTTATTTTATACATGACTTACATCAACGTGAATTTAATTCAAATTAAATTTAAAAATTCTTCCACAGTTTGAAGAAGTTACTCAGTTATTTAGTTATTAACTTGAGTAAGATAAAAATATTAATTTACAAAGAACAAAAACTGCATGACATATTTTTCATCCTTTCAAATTATAGATGGTTGTGACCATTTCAGTATTTACATTTATTATTTCTTTAAGAAGAGAAGAAATATTACCTATCAATAAAATTTGAAACTACAATGCAAACAAGCACATATTTCTTCATTCTCAGAAGTTGTTAAAAACAGTTTAATGCATTATTAGTTTGGGGAAAAAGTAGTCCATTATTTTTTCGGTAGACGTCTGTAGTGATCGATATCTCGTGAGGTATTTATCAAACAATTTCAGATTTATGCTCGTTGGAAAGGTGACATTTGACCGTAAAATATCCTCTTGCGGTTTTTTGTTTGATTAATTCAGTTACGAGTACAAGGTTTTAAAAATGGAAGGCAACAAACAGAAAATTCGATACATTTTCGTTTTTCTCTTGTAACGGCGAAAAAGATAGCCGGGTGGCTAAAATTGTGAAAGGTGTTTATCGTCCTATATAAGACGGTAACAAACAGTTACGTACAATTTTTGTTCCATCGATACCGTTCGGGTATTTTTGATGTTAGAAATGCAGCTCGCATGTGAATACAGCATCGGCGAAAATGTCTATAAAATACCAAAAATGATCGAAGTTAACCGCATGTCAGCAGTCGTAACGCGCAAGACCTAAAAATCTACATGAAATCTGTTTTAAACCTTTTTACAAAGTGAATCCAAAAGAAGTTACATAAAGTTCACATAAAAATTATGGATTTTTTCCCCCAACCTAATATTTTGACGAGTATCTGTAAGTAGAACAGTGGCAGTTTATATTAGTTACACCAGTTATGACCCCTTCTTCGTGCAAAATGTCTAGATTTAACTGGGTGAAACACCCATCTATTATTTTCACAGAGGGCATCTATTGTTTCTTTTCAAGTTAATCATTTCAAATAATGATTTAAAGGATTGAATTATATAGACGGCATTGAATTGAAATATATCAAAACTTTCCTAAAAATGATTAAAGTTTTAAATTTGACAGAAAAAAGTTTATGTTTGTTGTTGTATTATTTGTTATGAAGACCACCTGTATTTTAAAAATAAACTGATTATCTAAATTAACATTCGGAATAAAGTTTTTTTTAAATTGGTTGGGATTATGTTTCTGATATGCCCCTTGTAATGGAGATTTATTCTTTTGATAAAGTTTATATGTTAAGAATTTGAAAATTGATTATACCAACTTAATAAAATGTTTTTCTTCCGTCTAAATCTAACAACTTTTTTACACAAGCATATTGCATATGTATTTACGGCTTCATTTATGGATAAAGTTATTAGAATTTTATGATAATCGTAATTAAAACTAACACTAATTTTTTATGTGTCCATATTTTATATAGCACTCAAGAAAATTATTTATTTATGTCTAATGTTTTATTTTGGAATTAGAGGAAAAAACAGAAAAACATTCTCCGTCAACATAAATTCATGAAGACATTAAGAATTGCTTAATATCTTCATAAATTTGTTAAAATGTTTTGCAATAAAAATTATTGGTTCACATATATTCCACAAATGCATTTCATAAAGATTTTTATGCGTTGATTCGTAAATATGTAAGCATCTAAGAGTTAGAATAAGTTTATAGGATAGGACGGCGATATTCTATTACTTAGCTTTACTACAACTTCAAAATAAAGAAAAATATGCATCAATACTAAATTACATATTTATTTTTAAAATAAAATACAGACAATTTTGCTTACAGAAATCTTATATTTTATGATTAAATTTATTATTATTATGAGAAATTAAAAAAATATTCTTGTTTCAACTAAACTTAAATTAAAATATTTCTCATATGATATATTTAAAAAATGTGGTACAAATGAAATTAACTGTAAAAAGTTTAAAAATTAAAAAAGTATGTACATTTTTAAGTATAGTACCGATTACACTTTTAAATTTCCAATTAGTTTTTAGATTTTTCACATGCAGTCTATCTCAATGAAATTTTATGTTCATAGTATGCATAAAGAATGCATAACATGGTATAATTTATTAGATTGAGACATTTTCATTTTTGACTTTCTAAATTGCTTTGAAAATAAAACTTTTATTAATACATTTCAATAAGATTTTCAATATGCCACGTTAAAAGCTTAAATTTTATGTTTAAGAATGATGCCTTTCTACATCATAATGAAAATATAGATTGACAGCATATTACAAAAAATAATGAAATATATTTTTTATTGAAATTTGCTTCGATATAGTTTTTGGTTTGCTTGGTTCATTGAAATTTACATAAAATAATGAAATATGTCTGATTTTGCTGAAACTTGACACACACTTACTGTTATCTTATATATCTTAAGTCTGGTGTTTAAATGATTTTATTAAACAATAATTTTGTTCTTGTGTAGTTAGCCGTCGAGTATTTAGTGTGAATAATAAAGCACATGATATATCCTTTTAGAGGATTGATAAAAACATTTTTTCTGCACTACTTTAATAAATTTATTAATTTCACGAATGTTTTACATTATATATTTTTGATTTCACCACCCTACTTGTCTAGTGGTTAGCGTAACTGACTACGGATGGGGAGGACCTGGGTTCGAATCCCGGCTTTGGCATAGATTTACTTTCTCTCTGTGTTTCTTGTCCTTTCCTCAGATGAGGGATGAATGTGGTCCGTCCTATAAAAGGGTTTGTGGTGGTGTGGCGTGGTGATGATACTCGTACTCGTATCGTACCTCCATGACGTGGTTCATAGGTTAACTCCAGGTAAAGATAAAATGAGTAGCAGTTTCCGGCCTTATTGCGGCAAATGGGATAATGTACTTACTTGCTCAAGGGTGCCCACGGGAAAAATGAAGAAAAATATTTTCTTATATATATATTGAATATTATAT
>JAPDSC010152618.1:36165-68672 GCA_026290005.1 Latrodectus geometricus
ATTAAAATATTATTAAAAACTATCATGATAGACAGAAAATTTTAAAAGCGGTTTTAGTTAAGAAATAAACTCATCTCTTACAAATGCCTTCTACTTTAATTAAATAAAGAGTGAAATAATATATTATTCTACTCTTGAAACTGAGAAAATTATATAATATCTGAAATTTTTACAATATCTGGGTCTATATTAAATATTAGTTCGCAACTTGATTTATAAAACTCTAAAAATTTAAAAAAATGTATTCAAGGAAAATTTAACTGTATAAGTTTTTATATTTATTGTACTTGTTTAAAACTATCCATTCCATATTGTAAGTTAAATGACTGCTTTTATTTCATTCTAAAATGATGTATTCTTAGATATTTTTTAAATACCTAGTATAATTTATATTGATACAAAAAATGAAATGCAGAACTAAGTGTTTAAAAAGTTTAATATATTTTAAGAAAAATACAAAAATACACATATTAAAAATAGCATTTTTTATAATGTTTAATATTAAGTATGCTTAACATTCTTAATATTAAGAATGGGGAATTATTCTTCTAAGAACCAATTTGTAACGAAAAATATTTTACCCATTTTTAATACAAATATTTTATAAAATATTTTATTGATCTATAAAATAGTATTATAAATTTAAGTAAATTTTGTTCATTGAAATACTATAGGAAGTAGATAAATAATGGATTATTTTCATAAATTTTCAAATTTTCTTAAACATGTAACAGTGTTGGTTTTTATATAATTGATTTCACATTCAGGAATCAATATTTTTTTGGAAAAAAAATCAAGGAATAATGCTCTTATTTTGTGTGATAATGTCCCCTAAATTAGAAACGGTAATACTTTTTTTCAAACATATATTTTTATATATTGATATTATTTTAATATATTAATAAATTATTTTGATAGTAATCATACATTTTGAATTTGTATTTGCAATATAATAGACTATGTATAAGATTATACTTGATGCACTACTATTTTAAGAAATTTTTTACCGTTTGCAATGTTTAAATGAGTTAAGCAAAAATGACTTGTTCTTAGTAGCTTGTCCCAAAAATACAAGTACCTTTCTTTTATGTTGTTATTGTGATTTCCTAGTACTTTTATCTCAAAAGAACCCTTTTAGCAAATTTCCTTTTTTTTCGTACAAAATGTGTTTTTACTTTTTTCATCTAGAATACTTGATTAGCTGATGTTTTATTGAATACAACGGAACTATTTACAGAGTATTTTTGGTATAAACAGGGAAGAGAAAATGTTTTTTGAAAATTCTCACAGAAAAAATAATTCTTTGAAATTTATGAAAAACATGAACTCATAAACAAATTAACTCTAACTTTAAGTCGACTCAGATTTATTAGTGACATAATTGGGTGAAAACAGTAGTATTTTTCTTAATCCTTTCAAGTCAATAAGTGAATTTATGCACCTAAGTTAAAATCTTCACTATTTATAGCAACCTAGATGTTATAATCAGTAAAATACTCAGATCAACTAAACTAAGATAAATACTACTTTTATTGAAAATAATGTAGCTTGATGCTTTAAAAAGTACGCGACAGTTGTAGTTTTCAAACACGATCTCAGCCCTACTAGTGTAGAATTAATAAATATTAGTTTGGGGAAAAAGAAATCCATTATTTTTACGTGAACATTTTGTAACTTCTTTCAGATTCGCTTTGTAAAAAACAGTTTTCATGTAGATTTTTAGGTCTTGTGCAAAGCTGGGACTGCTGACATGCTGTCAAGTTTGATAATTTTTGATATTTTATACACATTCTCGACGATGTTGTATCCATGCGAGGTGCATCTTTAGCATCCAAATACCCAAACGGAATCGACGAAACCAAAATTGTGCGTAACTAGTTGTTACAGTCATATATAGGACGATAAACACCTTTCACAATTTTAGCCACCTGGTTAGCACTTTCGCCATTATAAAAGAAAAACTAAAATGTATCGAATTTTCTGTTTGTTGTCTTCCATTTTTAAAACCTTGTACTCGTAACTGAATTAATCAAACAAAAAACCGCAAGAGGATATTTTAGTGTCAAATGTCACCTTTCCAACGAGCATAAATCTGAAATTGTTTTATAGATACCTCACGAGACATCGATCACTACAGACCTTTACCAAAAAAATAACGGATAACTGTTTCCCCAAACTAATATTTTGACGAGTATCTGTAAGTAGAACAGTGGTAGTTTATATTAGTTACATCAGTTATGACCCCTCCTTCGTGCAGAATGTCTGGATTTAACTTTTCTGGTTTGGGTGAAACATCTATCTATCATTTTCATAGAGAGCATCAATAAATAGTTTAATCCATTATAATTTGACGAGTATTTGTAAGTAGAACAGTGGCAGTTTATTTTAGTTACATTTTTATTTTAGTTACATTTTTAAAACTTTGTATTCATAACTGAATTAATCAAACAAAAACCGCAAGAGAATATTTTAGTGTCAAATGTCACCTTTCCAATGAGCATAAATTTGAAATTGTTTGATAGATACCCCACGAGATAGCAATCACTACAGACGTCTACCGAAAAAATAATGCATAAATTGTTTCCCAACCTAATATTAATTATTTAATGTATGATTTACATCAACGAGGTATATACATTTAAAAAGATCTCAAATATGGGAAATTAATAATATACATGGCGTAAATTTCCCGAAGGACTTTTTACAAACAGTTGGCCATTTTTCACTGGTCTAAAATAAACCTGGAGAGCTTAGAAGCATCCAACATGAAAGATATATATATGCAGAACGCAGAAGACCATCATTTATCTCCCATTGTTCAACAGTGGTTGGGATCGATTGATGGCATTTTTACTTAATAGAAAGCTATTTTACCACTAGACCATGGTAAGCTCTTATGTAAAGGATTTATGAAGTGTATTTAGATTAGTATCACATGTTAATCCATTCGTGACAAAGACTGGAATTTACACTCTAATACGACAAGTGGGAATTTACTGAGGGGAAAGATAGCTTTTTTGAAGAATCATATTTTATGCTCCATCAGACAGATGAGCGTTGATATTTATGGTGTGCAAAGTATGAAAACAAATATTTTGCTAAAGTTCTCGTAAAATGTCCAGTCTACAGGAGTAAAGCGACGGTTTCACATTGTCAACATTTAGTACTTATGCTATTATAATTGCAAAAATTAACTACCGATAATTTGCACCAATAGTATTTTATAATTTTCTTAACTTTAGATGTTCTCTCTAGCAAATTATCATAGTAAATTGTTTTGAAATATTTATGTAATTCTTTTTATATTCATTATTTGCTAAATGATAAATATTCTACTTAATTATAAAGACTTTTAAAATGTAATTATAAAGACTCTTTTTTTCAAATAGGAATCAAAAACTTAATTTACAGACTGCATTGAAAAACATATTTTAATATATTTGATATTAGTAAAAAGTTTAAAACATAATTAGCTCTGGCAATTCTATTTTACACTACACTTTTAAATACAAATTAACAGTTCAGAAATTAATAGTATTGCCTAAGGTCAAAAATTAATGGAAAAATATTGAATTGTGATTCAATTTAATCAATTCCTATCTCAGACTTCGAATCCTAGAACTGTGGTTATTTTAAAGCTGTTATAATAAATTAACTGAAAAATTTTCTCAACTTTAGGATTTACTTGGCATGCAATTCAATCAAGCCAACGGAATATTTTTTTAAATTTCAGTTGGCTTGGAAACCCAATTTAAGCAGATATAATATAAGTTTGAATTACATTAAAAAATTATCTATTTAAATTTACTGTTAAAATTATAAATCAATCAAAATTTCAAACTAATTAAAATAATAATTAAAACATTTTGAATCTCATTCATAATTCACCTAAATAATAATCTGTCATCTGTTTAAAACTGCATTAAAATAAAACAATTTAAGCAATTATTTTCGAAAAATGAAAGAAGATATATAAAAAATTGCTTGTTCATTAAAACAGCTTTATATTTAGAAAGCAAAATAAATTCGCGTTACAGCACGCTAATAAGATTTTTACTTTAAATACAAAGCTTCGTGTGTGAATGCCCACTACACAGAATTTCTTCTCACTCTTGGGAATGACAATGCTAATTTACCTCCTTAGCCTCTGCCTTTGCTATTTTCAAGAAAGATATATTTCATCATTAACTCTCATTATACTTCCAGGGAAAGTACAAAATTTTGTAAATTGAAATCAATTTATCATTCGCCTCACTTTTAGGTTTATTTGCTTAAATTTATTGATTGTGCAAAGAGAAAATTTTATTCAAAATGTGAGATACCAATATTTATAAGCATAATAAGAATGATTTCTTATTTTATATATATTCACGCTAAAATGTTCAGGTAATTATCATAAATGTTTTAATTTAAATGTGTCATAAGCGTTAAAGCATTAAAATTAGAAATATTATTGGGTGTTTCATAATTTTTAAGTAATGCACAATTCGAAATTAACAAAAGTAGTGCAATAATTTGCTATTACTTATAATTCAAAATTTTCCTAATTAATGTTAGGCGTTTCTTAAAAATACACCAGAATTTGAATAAATAGTTTTATGTTAATGACGTTTTCAAGAAAACATGTATCCTCGTCACTAATAAAATATTTACCTATAATATGTATATTCACCAATAGTACTTGGTATATTTTCCAAGTATTGTTGGTAAATATACAAAAAAGTATATTTACCAATAATACTTGATATAATTTACAATTCATAGTTCTAACAAATTACTATAAATAAAATTTTTTTATAAAAATAAAGAAAATAAATTTTAATTTTGATAAAATAACATTATTTTGCGTGTAATAAATTTTGATATTGTTAATCAATTATTGTAGTCATATAGTTTATAGCTTTGGTAAAGTTTTTAATGCATTAAAAGATAGTATCATAAAACACTTTTTTTTATTAAATAGGAGATATTAAATATAATATAATAAGAAGTAATGAATTATGAAGAAATATATCATTCTTAGTTTGAGTAGTTTTTAATAGTTTGAATAGTTTTATATATAAATCAATAGTTTGAAAGTTTTTAAATCAAATAAATTAAGTTACAATTTTATTACACATATGGTTATTCAGTAAAAATATATTAACAGCAAATTTTAAATTAGTCAAGTCAATTAAAATATTTAATATGATAAGCTGAGCCTGCTTTGTGCTTGATAGAGCATGATATTCAAATGATTTGCTATTTTCATTTGAAATTAAGCAATATTTTGCAAAATATATATAAGTATAATTACTGTTTGACAAAAAGTGATTACGCAGTTATGCTGTTTTTAAGGAACTTCATTTAATATGCAGAGAAAAAACGAGGCATTTTTAAAGAACTAGCTAGCAGATTGCTTTGCCGAATTTCTGAAGAATTTTCCATTTCATTCACTTTATATTTCTAGATTTAAAATGTTTATGTAAATTGCATATATTTCTTAAATATGAGAATGTTGTAAAGCTATAGTAGTTATACAGTTAATTAGAATTTATCAATTTTAAAAAAGCAAAATATAAAAAAGGATACATTTTTAAAGTAAGAAAAATCTTCAAAGGAAAATTATGATAAAAAATGAGTTAAATTTTTCTGTACTTTTGAAATGTACAGAAAAATTTAACTAATTTTTTATTAAAAGTAAATTGTATGAATAAAATATTTTCATGCAAAAACAAATTTACAGCCGTAATAGTTATTTCTATGAAATTGCTGAAATGAGTAGAATAAATAATACCGTGATCCTAAATCTAATCTCAGTTGATTTTGGATCTCTATAATTTATTTGAAGATTAAAATTTAATTATATGGAATTATATTAGTATGTGATGATAAAAGTCATTTCATTTCAGGACCATTCTTTGCTTTCATTTTCAAATATTTAATTATCCCTTTCACATATTTTTCAGTTTACATAATGTTGTGTTATTTTAAACCAAGTGGTTAAACATGGTGTTGTCAGAATGGTCTGATTTCTGAAATCAAAAAATGGTTCGTAAAAAATGATGGCAGTAACAGTAATGGGCCATAAAATGTTTCTCCCTGAAAATATGATAGCCAATGATTTCGAGCAATGAACACAGGAAATTGGAAAAGTAATATCGATACACTGATGTAGGATTATTCCTCTAAGAATTCAGTTTGATACAATCTAGTTGAATGTACAATATAATCCTTAAAACGTTTCTCCTTTATCGATTTACGGTTATGTCTTAAAGAATTGCTTTTTATAGATTAAATGAAAGCCTGCTGAAATATATCTGATGCCAAGAAAATATTAAGATACGTACAAAAATGTCCATGTATTTGATTAAAATGGAAAATGTTTAAAAGAGAAATATATTTTTACATGTCGTTGTTGGTTCTAGATACTTTTAAAGAATGCACGTTTGCATTATTGAGTATCAAGTGTCATAAAAGAAATAAAAATTCATTTGCTGATTTTGATTAAATTATTCTTAGATATAAATAATGATACTAAAACACATTTTTTCTTTCAATATATTTATATTGCTATTAAACTAAATAACGTCAAATTCGTAAACTTTATTAGTCACTTGAGCAAAAGTAGACATGCTGAATTGAAACTTTTGCATGAATGTTTCTTGAATTAAGATTTTCTAACTGAATTACTTGTTTCACTCGGAATTGTATGACCAAACAAAGTAGTTTAGATTCTAAACTTCAACGTTCTGTATTTTTTAGCTACTCCAAATCTTACCAAGAAAATGTATTTACATAAAAACAGATTAATGGAACTCATTAATATCAAGTGTAGTTGTGTTAAAAAAGCATTTTATTTATTTTACAAAACTATTTTTGATCTATTATAAAAAGAACAATCGTTTTGATCTATATCAAAACAATTGTTCCTTCTTTAATTTTACACCTGAAGCAATTTCAATTATAGAACGTTTTCATTTCATTATTACATATATTTATATATATCAAAAATTGTTCGTTTTTAATGCTTAATCAAGCAACTTATATTTGAAGCTTTAATCTATAATATTTTTGATAAATTAGCCAATCGAATATCATTTTCTCTCTTGTGTATAATCAACACTGGTGTGGAAAGTTGTGCATTAAATTATAATAGCTTTTATATCTAAAGAATATTTACATATAAAATAATATAGGTATTTTTAATAATAAGTTATATAGTTATTTTTATAAAATGTACTTAAATATAATTATTATATTACAGAAGCATTCTGTTCATGTAATAGAATATTAAAATATATACAATTATTAATTAAATAGAAGCGTCTTATCTATCATTATCAGTTATTGTCTATGATGCTTCACATCATATTGTTAAAGATATTTCCTCCTAATTCAATGTATTTTTTCAGTTTTTGAATTATTGAAAAATTAATAATCCCTGTGGAATAAAATAAGAGATTAGGCAAATGAAATACGCTTAAAATTTGTAACTAATATGAAGGTTTAAGGAATTAGCATTTTTGAAAATATATATTTGTGAAATACGATTAAATTTTGTGACTAATATGAGTGTTCAAAGAATTAGCATTTTTGAAAGTATTTACAATTACATATATGGATATTTAGTACAAAATATAATAGATTATTATAATCATTTAAACGTAACATTTATTTGTTTTTGAATTTTTACCCTAGCAAATATATCATATTTGATATAAATGTATTTAAAATATAAAATTTTTCTCTAAGAGATTTAAGTACGTTTTAATAAAACATTCTTAAATTAATTAAATATTCATATTACAGAATAAAATGCTATAATTGTGATGCGTGTTTAAGATAAAATATTTTACAAATACCTTTACATATTATATATTTAATATCCATTTAGTTAAATTACTTAGGGAAAAATGTTTGCTCGAAATTGAGGTTATATGAATGCATTCATTTATGAGCAAATATTATTTTAAGAAAGTGATTTAATTATAACTTCATTTTATAAGCAAATATTCAATTTTTTCTTAGATGAAAAGCATTCATACCTTGAAAATATGTTTTTCAGTTTTGTGAAACAATATTTACTTTTTACAAATTAAAAAAGTATCCATAAAAATATTTTAGTAAATTAAAAACCACTAATTGTGTATTTTACTTACTATGAAATTTAATTCAATTCATCATAAATTTATACTTAAAATAAGTAAAAATTTAACGAACTTATTTTTATTCACAATAGGTCTTAACTAAAATGATAAATATTTAATAGTATTATTAAAAACAATGTATTTAAAGTTTTGATAAAATCAATAATATTAGGAAATTCTCTTTAATGATATATTTCCTAATGTTACAACAATATCAACAATTGTGAAAATAACAAAATCAAAAAGTTTGATTTGACTAAAAATTAAAAAAAATGAAACAATTCTTTAAGAATATTTAATGTTATAAAAGTGAACTTTTACAAATTGTGTACAGAAGAAATTAACTAGAAGCTTAGAGTCTATTCAATGTTTTCACAAAATAATTTTCCTTACAAATAAGGTGAGTAATTTTCAAAATAATCAAAAACTTTTGTAGATAATCATTTGATTATCCAATAAAAACAGTGAAGATACAAAAATTCCAAGGAAAATAAGAGAAACTTCTTTATCAAATTCAAAATAATAATTAAAGTATGTGAGAAAATTCTTAACTATTTTTATCAAAAGTTTTTACATTTATATATGTACATGTACACATACAAATACATAAAATCTAGGGTGATCAGATGCCTGCTATTTTATCTTATTACTCTTAAAACTGAAGGTTGTAAAAGCTACGTTAATTCTAAAATATGATTGTTTAAACCTTGTTTAAATGTAGAAAATAATTTACATACTATTAGAACATCAAAATTTTATTTATTAGATAAAACTGAAACAAAGAATTAAAATGTTTCTTAATCTTGTGATAATTTTGTATTTGAAAACATTAATTAAGTCAAATTTCCTACATTATCTTTATAATAGCTAATTTAAAATGCTTGCCATCATTTTCATAGAAAACATATACTCGTTGAATCACGTTTTTGACACATTTCACAATATTATTCTGGTTATTGAATATATATATATATATATATATATATATATATATATATATATATGATATATGATAAATTATGATAAATGTCACTAATAATCATTTTGTGAAGTGTGTAAATAAACGTGATCTCAACGTGTTCATGTTTACATTCATAATGGTGTTAAAGTTTTACAAATTCGTTTTAAGGAATGTTAACATTAAAAAATTTGATTTAGTTTATATTTTTCAAAAAAGAAAAAAACTACTACAGGATTGAGAAACATTGTGTTTTCATTTCTGTTTTACTTAATAAATAATGTTAAAATGGTCCAATAGTGTTTAAAACTATTTCACACATCTATACAATGTTCAATCCATCTTATTTCAGTGTTATTTCAGTTTTCACATCAGTCAGATACAGAAATTATGCGATAAATCAACGAGTATTCTTTTAAACTTAACACCCTGTATATTCATATTAACAGATAATTTTCTTGATTTTTAGGGGTTTTTATTTAACAACAAGTCGAATTACATCAGGGAATAAGAAAATTTGAGAAACTTTTCAATAGATTGTTTATATTACAATTCAAAAATCACGTATTAATATTCTTAAAATATGAAATTAAGAATTTTCTTTATATATAGATAAGGTGTAATTATAAAAATACTTTTTGTGGAATTCGCATTTCTGGTGCAGACTTAAATTTACATCCTATCAATATAATTTTGTGGGAATTTTTTTTAAAAAGAGTGCTAGCTAAATATAGTAATGAAAAAACATAAAAAAATATTTGAACAAATTACTTTTAAACAGAAAAAGTTATTTAAAATCAACAGCCAATTTAGAGTTTTTCACTTTCCTAAAATCTTCATTATTTTTAGCAACCTAGATGTTACAATCTGTAAAATACTCAGATCACTAAAACTAAAATAAGTACTACTTTTATTGAAAATATGGTTTGATGCTTTAAAAAGTACGACAGTTGTAGTTTTCAAAAATGACCACAGTACTCTCTCTATTTGTGTAAAATTAATAAATATTTATATCTTATTAATTGATAATGATATAAAATTTTAATTATATTGAAAATACTGTCTATACAAACAACTCACAATTTAAAGTACTTTTGAAAATTAAATATCATTATTTTAATCTTTTACTGAGTAGTTTAAAAAATATTATATTATTAATTTGAACTTATCTGGATTATTTAGCTGAACAGAAAGAAATGAAATTTTACTATCAATGTATGTTATTATTGTATACTATAAGTAATAAACTAATTTAAATTAAACAATTTAGAAACTAAGAATTTTGGTAAATATTTTATAAATCAACTGAATAAAAATATTTACTAGAATTCTTAAATTAATAATACTAATCAACTTTCAATACAATTTTTGAAAACAATTTCTTTTTTTGAACAAAAAATGTATGGATAGAACAATACAATTATCTTTTAATTTATAAATTTTTAAAATATTTAATGAAAATACGAAATTTTGAAAAAAAGAAATAAACTTATTAGAATAGAAAATTTATTTCTTATTTTTGAATAAGAAACAAACTGTGACACCTTTTTTTTACTATTCGTTTGATACTAAGTTTTTCTTGTAATAAAACTCTGAAATGCAGCTAAGACCGTAATCAAATCATGTCATGAATATTTATATTCATAATCTTTATTCGTTACATATATGTAATGTCATTTACTTTTACAAGAATCTACTGAGTGTAAGTAATTACATTTTTTGACATTGTAAAAAATAAAAATGAAAAATGTCCTTTTGCAGTTTAGACGGAGATTTTCTTAAAACTGAAAAATATTTTTAAATGCAAATGCAAAGCGAAACATTTTTATACATTAAATTTACTATAATTTTTATAGTTGTTTCATTACATATATTTCCTATATTTGTACAAATATTCTTTATATTGTTGTAAATAAAATAATTTTTTGACATTGTTCAGCAGTTATTTCAATTGAATTATATCATCATAATTCAAAATATATCGTTTCCTTTGTTTTAATGAAGGTTTTTCCATTCAATTGTTTTTTAATGAAAAGTGCTATTTTACAAATTTTATTCTTTTAAAAGGTGAATTTATAAACCATGCAAAATTGTGTAATATATTTGTGTTAATTTTCAATCCATTATACAAATAACATTATTATTTTGATTATTTTCAAAATTTTTATTCTTTCGTTATTTAACAACTGATAATTTTTGATAATATATATCAATTTTCTTCAATACTAAATAAATGTATATCGAATGTTTTCGAAATTCTATTTTTATCTAAATGTATTGATTATGTTCATATATTTTTATTTATATTAATTTACTTTAACAACGTAATACCCAAAATTATGTAAGCACTTCTTTAAGAAAATTAAGTGAATTAAACTACATTTTATAGATAGGAGACATTTCAAATAATCAACTGTATGATGATGTTTCCAAATTTAATTAAAAAAATAAAAAATTTTATCATTTATCATTTACTTTATCACTTTATCATTAGACATCAAGATATTTGGTGCTCTGATAAAATATTAAAGTGGTGGATAGAGAGAAAGTTAAAGCTTATTATACACCAAATGAATTTCCTGAATTACTATTTATAGAATAGTATGTTTTGAATTTGTGCTGAAGCATGATTAATCATTTCGTACTTATCAAAACTAATTAAAGTTTAGTTTCAATTTGATTAGTATTAATTAAGTTGAATAAAAATATTCTGATGTCGTATCAAAGTCTATAATACTGATACAATTTCAATGAATATTGTCTATAATAACCAAAATTTTAATTTTTTCAGATTTTCAATATAAATATGTTTTATAGCTTTCTTACGTTATCACCGATATAAATACATATTCTAATAAAAAGTAGAATATAAAATTAATAGCAGACACTTAAGAATTGTGTTGATTACATATAGATATAAAAAACTTGCATTGCGAGGTAATTTTTATATTCATATTCCAGATTAATGGAATAACTATTTCCTGGATTAGATCTCAATAACTCATTTAAGAAGTTCAATAAAACATTATATTTTTTACATTTATAAGAAAGTAATCATTATATTTAAGATTTTCAAAGCTTATGTTACCAGTATCACACTGTCGTAACTATACTTGAGTAACAAATTGTCAATTCAGGTTTTATAAAAATTCTTTTAAAACTGGAAAACAACTTAAAGAAAGTTGTAAAATCGTAATGGAATTCTTGAATTAATTATATTAACATTAAGCAAATACCTTTGAAAATAAATAATTTTGCATTATTTTCAATTGTTTGAAGTTGTTGAATATGCTTTACTAAAAAGTAAATACAACACTGGTCTTCAGCATTTAATCCCTGTTTATATTCATTGTAGAAAGAATATTATATGACAAGAATTTTCTTCACTGAAACTACTTTTTCTTCTTAAGCTGCTTACACATTATTAAAAATAACAAAGTAGTCTCCGAAAACTATTTTTTAAATTTCCTCACCGCCAAAAACAAAGTTTTCTTATCAAATTCTCATATCTCTAAAATATCACTTATGAAAAATGTCAATAATATATTCTAAATTTTATCAATAATAATAAATCTATCTATATATGTATGTATGTAGTAATATTAATATTAGTATAAAAATGTCGCATGTTTCTGAAATACATAGTTTAGTAAAAATATACATTCTTCTAATGGCCATACAGCTATTTATGGCCATACAGCTAAACATTTTAACTATTTTCTTTTTATATTGATAAATTTACATTTAAAATATCAATAATCCTTTATTAAAATTTCATTTCATTTAATAGAATATTTTCCATAATGGAAATGGGATCTTTTTATTGAATTTAAAACATTATAAGCAGGTTTAAATTTTAGGTATTAAATAAAAGAGATCTTAGAAATTCTAGTAAAGAATTCTGATTGTTTTTATTGTGGCAAATTTATTAAAGAAAACACTTCTAAATGATATAGCCTACTATTAAATTTTCATAATTCAACTATTCAAAAAACTCTCTTATTTAAAGAATTTTAAAATTAAAATTGTTTGAATAATTGATTACATAAACCAAAAATTTCATAAAATTACAATTGAACTCTGATAATTTATTAGGGTGGATTTAACTCTTACAATTACCCAGGAATCACCCAATCTTTGAAGTATTTTATAGGATATTTGAAAATCCTACTTAGTAGTTCCACTTTATTTTTCCTATTATTTTACCGATGATTTATTTGATTTTGAATTAATTTATATTTATTTATATTAGTATGTGTGTGGTAATATTAGTTTTCTAATTAATCAAAAGAAATAGAAAGATAGAGTCATAAAATTTCTGTCAGTTTTTATATTTTAATTATATTTTATTTTTATTGTGATTATATAAAATACTAAATACATGATAAAATTTATTTCAATAATGTTTTAACCAATTATAATTGCTACGAATTGTTTTCAAATATAGTTTGATGCTTTTATCATTTTGAAAAAGATTTTTAAAAACTAAATCAAAAATTTTGTAATAACAATTTAATATCAATTGTTTGTTCTTCACGTGCTCATAAGCCACATTTTTATGAGACAATTTTTAAAACATAGGCTAAAGAACACTCTCAAAAATATGTTAGAAAAATACTTTAATTATGCTTAAAGTTTTAAAATTAATATCTTTATTTTTCAGCAAATTTTGGAGATGATTAGGGTTGTTATTGTTATGATATAGCTACTGAGATAAGAGCAGAAAAGTTTGAATTTAGATTATAATTTGCCTAAAGTCAGTTAATGAAGCCTTATATTTAAAAATTTACCCTTACTGTAAATATCAATAGATTTAATATATTTATTTCTGTTATAAATTGTATGCGTATGAATTTATTATTATATACAAAGAATTTATTTTTTCAAATTCGAATTTGATCTTTATTAAGTATTATAACTTAGGTTATGGAGGAAGTAATTAAATGAAGAAAATTGAAATATAGGATTTTTAAATAAATACACCAATTCACAATGACACAACAATTTTGAAAACTATATATATAAATTATAAAAATGTTTTATCCTATTGGTAAAATGTAATATTATTTTCGAATCAAAAAAGTTATTTCAAGCCATTTTCTTAATTAAATGAAACGTAAAATCATAAAATTACTGGAATCCAGAACTGTAGGTACGAAAAATATGAAATTTGCTTAAAATATCTTATTTTAAAACATGTGTTGAAGTTATATTGTTTATATGTATTCAATTTGCAAAAAATATTTATTTAAGAGGCCATAAATCATTAATGCAATTCTAATGATTACAAAATTAAATTAACTAGATTATTATTTATAAAGAAAATATTTTACTTTTTTTACAAGGAGGCTATTACTGGGAAAGCAATTGCCCTAAAACTTCTAGAAGAATATGTGGTTAAATACCTGATAATTTTATATTTGCTTTTCATATTCAATTATTTATCTTGAAATAATTGAATATGAAAAGCAAATATTTTATAATATTTGCTTTTCATATTAAATTCAACAAAAATTATTATATTCAATTCAACAAAAATTCTCATATTCCATAAATATTAAATAATATTGATTTATCTAAAACATATTAAATTAAACTCTATTATTCATCAACAATAACGTATTTTATTAAATTTAGTTTATTGAGAAATACTGCTGGAAAACTGCTATCTGTGGTCTTCCATTGCCTAATAGATTTTATTTGCCCTTTCGTAATGTAAATCAATGATTAATTACATTATTTTTAAACAAATGTTTATTTAACTAGTAAATATAATGTATCGATTATATTATTTTCCTATATTTATTTTAACTATTTAGATGGAATTTATCAATATTTCATGAAATATTTATTCTAAATACTACACTTAGTATACTTTTATTTCATACAGTAATTATTAACTAATTTGGGGAAATGCATGAATATTCTTCCTCATAATAAGAAAAAATTAATGTAAAAGTAAACTTATTAAAAGAAAACACTTTAATATATAAGACATTTTGAAGGAAATGTGATTTTTTTAAAATATATTCATTTTATAAGTATTGAAGATATATTATTTTAGAGTTTTGATGTTCAGCAGACTTAAGAATAATAATTTTGAAATTTGATTTTTTCTGTATTAGATAATAAATTAAGTTCTTAATAAAAATTTAATTTTAAAATGATGTTAATTAAAATCAACAAATTGTCCTTATATAAATCCGTTCTTATTATTTAATATTACAACTAATTTTTTATGGAATGCATCCATTAAAGATTTTGGAATCCATTAAAATGAATATGCAATTTAAATTTTTTTTTTAATTATTTCTTGCAACATAAGAAAGCAGAAGAAGATTATTGAAAACTTACTCACAATACATTAATTCTTACAATAATAAAACAATATGAGTTAAAGCCAACATTGAGTGATTGGCTTTTTTTTAACACCAGTAATTTTTCAGGATTTACAGAGACATAGAGATTTTCTATCACGATATTTCAATGAAAATTTTATGTAAAGAATAAACTATGTAGATAAATCTTTATATCTGAGTTTTTGAAAATATATGAAAATACAGTTCAGATTTTTGTTGGTTTTAGAAAACCAGCTATAAAATTATTATATAATAGTGAATTATACATCGGTTGTTTTCTAATATAAAGAATAGAGTTTTGTTAGTTTAAGATTTTAATTATATTATAAATGTTCTTGTCATAAAAACAGCGTTTTTAATTTCAATAATTTGAATAATTTACAACATCATCTCCAATCATATTTTACATTTACAACTCGTTTTTATGTTTAATTAATATTCATTAAAAATTTGGTTAAAATTAACATTTACTTTCTGTGATTGCTTATGCTGGATATCCTTATAAAAATAACTAAAAACTTTCTTAACTCAGGAAAAGCGAAAATAATTATTTCCTTTACCTGTATTTTAGGCAATATTTGCAATAAATTATTATTATTAGTAATCTATTAATAAAAATATTTTGGAACCACACATTAAGTTATTAAACATAATTCACAGTATAAACATTATTTGTTTATACTGTGAAAAAAATTTGTTTATACTACGAAAAGTTATTTTTTAACTAAATTTTTTAAACTATTTTATACAGAAATCAAATAAACTAGTGATTAAAATCCTTTTATACCAATCATTCATTATGATTTTCAATTGGAAATTATATTTGTTTCAGATAAATTAATTCTTTGCATAAAACTGATGATTTTGCGTGGTTAAAAAATTATGTTCTTATAGATTACCAATATTAAATGTAAATGATCTAAATTTTCAAATAATTTTAAATTCATATAATGTGTTTAAATCATCTTGTAAATTTATTTGTCATTGCTTTATGAATTTTTAGGGAAACATTTTATTGTTTATAAAATCATTTTAATTTAAATTTATTTTTAAAAACTTATTAATTAATGTGGGAAATAAATACATTAATTAAAATCCTTTGAAATGATATATAAACTTATCAATCGGTAATTCTTTTGAACTTCAAATTTGTGTTTAAAGAATGGGCTAATGTTCCCAAATCTTGTCATCAAATGATAACATTTTAATTAACATAAAATCTATGATTTAAACTCGTGTATGTACAAATTATATATGAAAGATCTTTACATATTCTAGCAATTTTCATTTATTTGTCGAAATTATTTCACAAACAAGAAGAAAATAAATTTGATTGAAACAATCACAGAGATTATTAGCATTTTAATTAAACTAAACAAAGTTTACAGATAATAAACATTAGTATTCTCAAGATTTTTAAATTGTGGGATCAAATACATTTATTAAATAAATAAAGGTAAGGCAAACTAAATTGTTTAAAATGTAATCTAGCTATTTTATTTGAATAATCAATTATTGTAAAAATCCACATCTGAGATTGCTCGTAGGTAATTAAAATTGTTTGTTTGTTTAAATGTTTTGTTTGGTTTTAATTAGATTAAACCCGGTTTTCTTTCATGTTTAGTACTTAAATATATTGCTTGCTAGAAAAAATATTTAGTATTTTGTATTCATTATTTATAAATTGAAACTTAATTTTACCAGTAATCTAAACTAAAAGTTTGAATGGGATTTTAGATTTATTGAAATTCTTAAACCCACTTTGAAACTTAGAATATAATATGTTTATTTCTGAAAATTAAAAAAAATCATTTTATCCTATTTGTAATGTTCTTATTTGATATTTTTTATTAAAATATAACTTAATATAAATTTTTGTCTTTTTTTCAGGTTAAACTCAGTCATTTTGTCCTATATATATATATATATATATATATATATATATGTATGTATGTATATATAAAGATATGGGAATTTGCTTGAAAGAAGAAATATCATTATTTACTAAATTTTCAAATTTACAAAAAAAGTTATGAAATTTTGTAAAAAAGTTATGAAGTTTCAAAAAGTTTGCTAATTTTACAAAAAAAGTTATGAAGTTTTGTATAGGAGGAAATAAAGATATGGGAATGTGCTTGAAAGAAGAAATATCATTATTTACTAAACATTCAACACCAGGGCGTTTTCTTAAATCTTACATATTTATACGTTAAAATATTCTAATTAACAATAAATATTTGGGCATTTGAAATAAAAAAAAGAAACAAAATTTATTCATATTCGATATGTAATTTATGGAATATATAATTATATCTCTTGTAGGCTGTGGCTTCATTTGAGGCAATTACAGCCTTATCCATCTGGGGTATGATTTTAATAACTGTTTGTTGGTTGGATAGTAGTATTTAGTTTTGAAAAATAAGTAAGTTCTTTCATCGATTGTGGGTGGTTGCTTCGCCTATTAATTCAGCAATCCAACTCAAACCAGATTCTATAAGATTCATGACTGGACTCTGGCAGGCCAGTCCTATCAGTTCACCCCTTTGTCAGCATAACAATCTATGCTGAATGTCGTAACATGAGAAGTGATATTGTCACCATGGAAGCAACAGTGAGATACTAATTCAAATTTCCATAAAGTAAGAAACTGTTGTTTATATTGCCAAATGAATCCAAATTGAGCTTATTACAAATTGGGCTAAATAGTCCTAGTCCATATCATGACATCATATCCTCTAGACACAACACTACTTCCACCAAACTTTACTATGGTCACAATGCATTTTGACAAAAGAAGTTCAAACCCAGATTCTTCCAAATAACTGGTAGGGCTAAAATTTGAATTTATTTCTTCACAGAATTTATTTTCACACATCTACGTTAAAATGACGGTGTTCCATGCATCTTCGTACTCAATCAGAGAGGCTGGAATTTGTAATCAAAGGCTTCTTGACTGCATCATGACATTGGAAACCAAGAAAAAGTGTTTCTTTGCATTGTTAATTATCAAAATAACAATTCAGGATTCTTGGCGTGGTTCATCGGTGTGGTTTTTACGAGCTTCTTTTTGTTAGAGTTCGTCGGTTCTTGCCTCTAGTTTCTTGAATCTACTGGGCCTTAGTCTATTCCAACTACTACTGCTCATCTTCCACATCTTAATCAGAAAAGTGGTTTTTGGATTTGGAATGCCTAACTTAACTAGATATGTCCCTTATTGATGACCATTTCTATGATATGTGACAATTACACTTTCCTTAAAGTCAGGCAGCACTGAATTTCGTGGCATAATGCAAGCGATGCCTACTCTATTTCCTATAAGATATTTAAGTGCAGAAGGCGTAATATAGATATAGACCACAGATATCCTCATTTGTAGGATGTTCCAAATACGTATTGGAAAACAGTGTTGCTTCCAAGTGGTATTACAACAAAACACGTCCACATTATGGCCATCATTGTCAGCTTTCTTCTTTAGTCAGATCACATGTTTCAAAGCTGATCGAAAAATATCACAAGTTATGTAATGCTGTTTATAAGATGGTATCCACCAGCTGCTTCACCATTAGTCCATACTTTATTTCATTTTCAGCCACAGTTCATTCACCACATGTTATAAAAGATTTGATAGAAGTGAAGCCTCTTAATTTTCAAGCAGTTAAAAATGTTAACCTTTGTACTACTCAAATTGCTTCATTACAGACAACAAACTTTTAAGATATGTTTTCATACGTCTCGTCTACGCAACATTTTATTTTCTGTATAAGCCATGGATTCTTCCAGATTTACATAAGTGCAATGAAGACCTTTATAGAGTTAGAATTGAACATGTGTCTACCGACACCCAACACTCATTCTCGACCTGATGATTCAATGGACTTTAACTTTCAATTAGCTATCATATCAGCGAACATTTATTCTTAACCCATTAATGCCCAAATTATTTTAAAATCGAAATTTCTGAAAAATTTTTTTTAATTTCATTTCATATATCATAAATAGAATAATTATGAAGTTGTATCCATTTTCTGTAAATAGCAGCTGAGATAATAGGTGATCTATTAATAGATCGCTGGGCGCTTATGATAGTAAAAGACCAAGTAACTTTCCTGTGGTTTTATAGTTAAAAAAATTTCAAATTTAGGGGACAAAATGAAACTTTTGTGAATTTAAAAACAACTAATGAGATTTAAAAGAGAAAATATTATTTTATTGATCTAAACTTATTTAGTTGAAATTTTATACAGTCAATTTATAAAACTTAAGTGTGATATAATGGAAAACATTTCATACAAAGAGTTACATTACATTTTGTACCAAACGTAAGAGGTCCTCCCTTACAGTTTTGAAACTGGCATCTTCTTTGGTTTTGTCTTTTTCCTATAACATGGTCTTTTCTATCTAAACGCACAGAGTCTCTTACGTTTGATCGTGATGTAATCATCAGAGGTGTTTCAATGCCTTTCTCAGAATTTGTTCCCAGTTTGAGGTACGCAACGGCGATATATAATCGGATGTCTTTTATACATTTCTTTTCACAATTTGATAAATTGAACAGAATATACATATTTATGAGAGTCCTGTCGATACCTCGACCATAACAATTTTTTGCCGCGGATCTCAATTGTGTGTTTTTCTAAGAGCCAGTCATGCTGGTTGACTTAACCCATATTTTCGGCCCAGCTTGTCCTGTTTGGACCTTGGGCCATAAAACCCAACCATCCAACCATATTTTTGTTGTAATGGTAAATATTATTAGGTTGCAAAATTTGGGTTTTTTCTTTCAATTCTTTTTGATCCTTGAAATTTAGATTAAAGACTCTATGTAATCAAAATTTGTCACTGTTTTTACACACTTGTAATCCTTCCATTTAACTATAGTTATTTCGTCCTTTTCGTGGAAACAATAGTAATAAGAATCATGATTTTTTCTTTCTAATATTTTATCAGGTATTAAAGGGCAAGATGTTGTTCTATTGTTTCTAATTGTGTACGTGGCTTTGAATCCTTCTGTTTTTAATTAGACTAGCAGATCATAAGAATTGAAAAAAAATTGCAAAAACGATGTGATTGTTAGGATCAGTTACTGGTTGTAACTTAGAGCTTCTCCTAGCTCTATGGGTTGTAACATTTTTTTTTACCACTCGTGTTCCAAGTGGTTCTTTTGGAGTTTCAGGAGTTAACTCATCCACATCAGACGGTAAAGCAATTATATCAGACTCACTTCCCTAAGAAAACATATATTCTAACACTTCTTCGGCGGTGTGAAACATTTTACGCTGAGATATTTTGAAAGAAATGAAACGGGGGAAAATGACATTAAACACCACTAACGCCCAGCAATCTATTTATAGATCAGCATGTTTAAACTTACATTTTAATAATAAAAACAGTTATTTTTCAACTATAAATAAGCCAGAGTAATTAAAGAGGTACTGAAAATGTTAAACACATGAAAAAAGTTTAATTTATTTTTAATTTTTTTTTCTCTGGGAAGAATGTTTCAAATCTCCTTTGGGGGTGCAGCCACATGTGTAAGGAAACAAGTAAATGTCAATACGAAATGATTAAAATATATCGTTTTCACTGGGAGTTTTCAGTGGGAGGTGATCTACAAATAGTTCACTGGGTGGTAACGGGTTAAGTTAATATTAAACGTCTTCACCATTTTTAAATAAATAAAGAACTACGACCATTTTTAAATAAATAATAACTATACGTATAATGTCTATCAATTTGACAATCACTAATTTAGTTTTATCATTGTTCATTGTTTGATATATTTTATTGAAGACTTTAATTCACCTCATTCTTTTGTTATGGTGATATATTAGATTTTTCTTTAACCTGTGTAATTGTGTAATTTATTACCCTTATTGCATAACTGATTACCGAATAAACTATACACACATTTCCTTTTTTAAAAGTATGAGGTATTAAATTACCACGAGAAATTTACTTTACCAGTCAGTCATGACAATTTACCAAATGTTTCAAACTCTCTAGTACCAAAAGTTACATTTATTAAATTGAGGCATCTCGACTGGGGAAAAAGTCATGGTGTTATGTTCAAGATTTGAGGACGTTCATAAAATTATGGTTAATCTGTAGAGGTGTTACATACTTTCATAAATTCTGCATGAAAATGATTAGTTATCCTAATGTTTAGGATATCCTGCATGTATTCTACAATTTGCAATGTTAGGAATTTGGTTCTCTTTAATCTGAAGCGGAGTTTTCTGTTTTCTTTCAACCAAAACGAGAATATTTTCTTATCCAGAAGCAAAACTTTAATATATTGCATAAAATTTCTACGTGAAACGCACTAACGTGCTTTAAAATCTCTCAAATGTTTTTTCTCTAATAATGATCCTTATTTCTAGTCAAATGCAAAATTGTCGAACTAACGTCGGCGCCATTATATGATATGAATTATACAATCAATGGACATTTCTGAATCCCTTTGAAAGTTAAAAATTTTCGTGGACTACTACTGCTGATTTAT
This sequence comes from Latrodectus geometricus, assembly GCA_026290005.1. Classification (NCBI taxonomy): domain Eukaryota; kingdom Metazoa; phylum Arthropoda; class Arachnida; order Araneae; family Theridiidae; genus Latrodectus; species Latrodectus geometricus. Next base: position 58,114 of record JAPDSC010152618.1, read on the forward strand.
TCCACTAATAATGCTTGATCTAATGAACTTAACGATATTGTTATAAGCGAACACTTAGGAAAGAATATACACGTTTGATGTCGTCAAATATTTGAAATTTTTTTCTGTTTTTTTATTGTTTAAGGATTTTGCTCTAAAATTAAATTTCAAGTGAATGTTCTATCAAATAACTCTTCATTATTAATACTTATGCTTTGAAATAGTTTGTTATATCAAAGAAATGTTATAAGGGAACTCGAATGCCTGATTTAAAAGAGACATTTTGCCGTTCAATATTTTGTTTTCTACAAGCTTTTATTTTTTAAAGATTCATTTAAGGTCAATTAGCTTAAGTGTATCCAATGACATTTGCGATCAAATGTTAAAATCTAATTAAAATTTAAATGCATTCAAACTTTAATTAAAAGTAAGTCTTTTAATTAAAGTTTGATTGATAGTTCACTTATCATATTACGTAAACTTATGAGTTTTGTAGCAGCTACCCATAAATGTAAAAAAAGAAAAAAAAATGAGTTATAATTTATTAATTAATTTTGATGGCAAAAATTTGAATTAAATTTTTTCAAGTAAATAAAACAGATTAATTTTAATGAAATAGACAGCAATAAAGATTTAAGTTTTGAAACATGATCAGCACTTTAAAAGACGAGTATTGAAAAATTAATTTAATGTTTATTTACTTTCTCAAATCCATAAAACTTACCTTTAATGGAATTTTTCATATATTTTAAAATATAAAAAGAATATTAGTGTAACTATATCACATTTACCCCTTATTCTTTATAAAAATGTATGCTTATTTTTCTGTTTTGTTGGTATTCTTGTTCTAGAGTTTTTTTATACTGATAAATTAAAAATTAAATAAAAAATAATGTAAAGTATCTCTTCTCTTTTATAAGTAAATACATTATAAATATGTGTTGATATAATATGTTGGAATATATATTGGTATAATGTATTATAGATTGACAACATATATTCTCAAAAAAACATCAATAATAAATAATTGAAATTCAATACATCCTGCAAATGCTTAAAATATATTCAGCTCAAAGTATTATAGATATTAAAATAAAATAATATCTACCTCAAACATTAAAACATGATTGAAATTTTCATAAAAGAAAGGTCTTAGATTGCCATTCAATGTAAAGAGAAGAAAATGTACCTGTTGGAATTTCTTTTTAGAGTGTTTCCCAAAAATACAAATTTGAATTACTTTATAATATGTGTTAAAAATTTTACAAAAGTCTAAAAGTAAATATGTTACTTTGCAGAGCTTGCAATAATATATTAATAATTAATATTAAAGTGATTTCATTTACACACAAAAGATGTTAGGAAACTTGTTAAGTTTGAATTCCAAATTATGAATAAAATAAGTTAATTTTTATCATGGCATGAAAAAATTCCATTTCTGAATAAATTAACGAAACTTTTAAAATATTTGAATTGATTTTTATAAAAACTTATCAAATTAACTAATACTTCTATTTTGAAATACAGCTCAAATTAAAGGGTGACATTAACTCATGATAAAAAAAAATTCCTTGATAAACTTAATCTTAGAATTTTGTTTTTAAATATTGTTTATAAACTAAGATATTATTTTATCAGAAGAACATTCTGAAGTACTATTTTAAATGCCTATAAAAAGTTATAAGCTTTGTAGTTTTAATTTCATTTGCTATCTATTTTCTACATAAAAGTACATAAAAATTTTGAAATAAAAAAGTCTAAATATATATGACAAAGTTTTATTATAATACCTTTTTCTCTTTTATTGTATCATGGACATTGATATTAATATTCTATATACTTTGCTTTATAACTTTACTTTCAGACCCATTTTTTGAAAGTTTCAGATATATTTATGCTAAGTATGGATAATATAAATGTTAATTTTATGGATAATTTTTATCTTGAACATAATAATCCCAAATGTAAGACGTAGTGAAGTGAATATCAGTTTTCTTAGTGAAACAGAAAGACACGTTTTCAACAAACGTCAAATATTCAGATCAAGAACATTGATTACTGAAATTGTTTCTAAACGCTGAAAAATTAGTTTAGAAATTTAATTATTATGTAAAATTTCTCTTTTAAAACACTTTCAGCTAAATAGATTCAATTGATCTGTGTGATTCTATAAGATTTTCCTTTTAACAAATCTTTAAAGTCAATGAGTACATAAAATTAAAGTTTAAGCCGTTATGTTCTGATCTCAAAATTTAGAAATTTTTATTAACTATGGAGTTGGACCATAGTTCAAAATGAGCAGTATGGAATAATGGACTTTATCATTATTAAAAAAGTTAGTTACATACATTGGAAATAAATAAAAGGAATAAGTATCTATTTAGAAAATCTTAGGACGTTTTAAGATTGCAGTTTAGTATTTTATGATACAAATATCCCTTTAGGTATGTCATTCATAGGGATTTAATACATATGTTATACTGATTATATCTCGATGTAATTAGTTCTCGTGTGCAGAAAGAAACCATGAAAAGAAAAATCATTCAAAATATAATATCAATAAATATTCAGAACAAATACAACATAGTACCTTATATATATGATGCATCAAGACAAGTATTATGATGATATACAATATTCATTTTTCTGAAGTGTTTATAATTTCAAGCAGTAGCGTAATGCTTCTTTTTATACGATATCAATTATGTTTGAGTCCACGTACATATCAATAAATAAAACGACAAGGTCAACCCATATTCAGAAATATATATATATATATATATATATATATATATATATATATATTAAATTGGAGTATAATATTTTTACTGAAACAGTACTCCTTTTTTAATATAGTCACAGTTATTACTATCTCAGATATTTCAGATAATTTGCTTAATCAAATTGATATTTGAATTTATCAATTAGAAAGTAAAGTAATTACTGAAGAAACTAATGTAGGTAAGCATTTCCAGATATGAAAATTTTATTTTCGATCACACATTGAAGTAAACTAAACGGTGTTCTCTTTTTAAAAATAAATTTCAAATGTTTTTGTGTTATTACATAAAAAACGTTACCTGTAATGCATAAAAAATGCAATTTAACACATTAATGCTTTGGGAATCAGTTAACTATCTTATAATAGTTGCTACTTTTGCTTAAAAATAAAAGAAAAATATTTATTGTATTAAGCTTATTAAAATTAAGAAAGAAACTTTTAGAACTTTTAAGCGTTAATTAATTTTTAGTAAAACTAATATAATGATATTACTGATACCATTAGCTTCAAGTAATCAGAGAAACTCTGAAACTCTTAAATTAAAATAAGAAATTTACAATATTACCTATATTACCTGAGATACTGAAGCTCTAAACTAAATGAGGATGAAGTTTGGTGACAGATGTGTCTTATCACCAAAAAGAGTACTATTTGTTGAAAGATTTACACTTGAAGTATTGGGAAAAGTTAGGAATATTTCGCAATAGTAAAAGAAGAGAAGAACATTAAATTGAAAGACAGTAGATGAAATATAAGAAGTGAAATAAATGGGGATGTGTATTTCTTAGAAAGATTTTGTGTCTATTAATGCTATGTTGATATTCTTATAATTATTCTAAGGATAAAATCTAGAAGTCTTTGAAGTTTTTCATAATTTAAGTTCAATGAATAAATGGTCCATGCTAGTAACAAATAATATATTATTTGTGACTTTATAATTTACCAAGAACTATTACTGAAATATTTGAAATAAGACATGATTAATTAAAGATATTTTCCGTAAGTCACCCGTTAAATATTAAAACTAAACAAATTTGTGGAAATTATTATAAAAAAATTATGTTAAATTTATTAAATGTTTTGGAACATAAATTCAAATAAACTGCTACAAAAAATATTATTAATTAAAAATCAAGAGAGAGAGATTTTTTAGGAAGCCTCTATTCTTCGCTTTTATTATATATTATGATATAACAAAAAAGCAATAAACAAAACCCATGAATAGAAAATGATAAAATCTGTTATAAAAAAGAGCGAGAGTTAGAGAAACAAACAATAATTGATGTAACAAACAATAATAAACATTTAATACACTTATAAAGTGAATGATTATGAAGTATGCTCAGCAATGTGCTGACCACATAGACCTACAAGCAGACGCAAAGAGTGTAATTTATCCTTTGAGTGATATATGCTCATAATCTTTCAATAATTGATCTTATGAAAATTTATATGACTTATAGTGTTAACTTATATGAAAGATTTTCATTCATCCCAAGCATTTTCTATTAAACAATAGATTAAATAATACGATTAAACAATAGGGAGAGACTTGTGTCGAGAAATAACCAGAGAAGCATCAGTACACATTGACTGATTTGTGTTATGTGATAGGGCATTTTCTGTCAAGGGATATTCAGAATCCCCTGAAGAAAAAATAGTGTTATGAGATAGAAAACGTCATTGAAATACAGTTGAGTATTCATACGCTAACAATGTGTATAGTAGTGATATCAAGATATCCTCACATGAAAAAATTGCAGTTAAATTTCTTCTCGACTTATCATTCGGTTTTTTCTGACAGTTCCAAATATTTTGATAGCATGCATAAAGTGAAGTGGAGTACTCTCTTGTAGGGATGTGGAGACTGAAGTTCAAATATTTACTGCAATGCAATCACCAAGAGATTCACAAAAATGTGAGATATTGATGTGCAATGACTTTATAGTTTAATGATGTTTCTTCAATCGGACACCGGAGCTAGTAAAGAAAAAACATCTCAGATAGAATGATTGGATGTAATTGGCACAAACATTTAGATTACTAGACTTTTGTGGTTTGGTTATGAGCTATAGAGAGCTTGATGTCAACAATTTACGAGTGGTTTAAGTTTCAATATCACCATGCAATATAATGTAGGCAATTGCAGCAATTTATATGTTGGGCATTTTCCATAAGTGTTTATATTGCAATGTTTGCCTTCGTCGTTATAATAACAGATAATTTATCTGTTATAACAAATAAATTGGCAGTTTCTCATACTCTCAATAATTCGCTCGGATTACACCAAATCATTCTTTGTGGAATTCTCGTTATTCTCAAAGCTTCACGAACACTGCAACATTCAACTGATATCTTGAATGCCAAATAATTTCCCATTTTATGAAAACATCACACTAAATTCGGTATAACATTCCACAAAACTGAACTTTTATTCACTTGGATTTTTCTCTTTTTGGGAAAAATCTTTGTAATGTAATAGTTTAATGCTTTTGGGAAAAATTTAGCTATTAAGACGCTAGTTTATTTAAATGTAGCAAGCATACTTCTGGAATGAAATGTTGGAACCATTTTTTTCACAGCATTGTGTACTAATCTAATATGCATATATCCTGTTATGAAGTGTGAGCAACATTAATTGGTTATTTGTTTAACCATTTTGTTTTTATTAGTATACATATATGTATATTTTTTGAGGATCACTTTGATTTTTATTTTTGGAAGTATATAGAAATTTATCGTATACAGATATACATTCATCCAGTGTGCCTGTATGTAATGTATATTATTTTAATTTAGATTATTTTGACATGAAAAGTTAACATTTATTTGCATAAAAAATTTGATAAAAACTAAAAATTGCTCTTCTCTCTTTAAAACTGCATCAATTTTAAACATAACATTAATTATACTTACACACCTGTAAAAATGGTTATAGCAAAATTATATTCTGTGGATAACTTTCTCTAGAACTTACAAAAATGAATTTAGAAGTAATATACAAAAGAGAAAAAAAAAGAAATTAATGAATATATTATACAAGGAGCATGAACTCTGACAATTCTCTCCAGAAACAAAAATATCTGGCTGTAATAAAACATCCCTTAAGCACTTGGGTATTGAAAGAGATTTCAATTCTGATTTAAAAACGTCGTTTTGATTTCATGATTAAGAAACAATATATATGGATCTACTACCACCACCTATTTTGTATAAATATTTTGAAAAATTAATCATTGTATTAAAGAAAATCTTTTTAGGATTTCCTAAAATAAGGCATTTTTTACTTTATTGTCTTCTGAACTTCACCACAGTTTATCAAGATATATCTGCATATCTATAATTCTAGATGATTTGTGTTATCTGTAACTGCCCGTACAGTCTGTATAGTTTAAATTTGTGGTAAATTCAATAACATTTTCTGTCTAGTTCTTGGAAAAAAAAAAGACAGAATACATTTAAAATATGTAAATAATCGGTATTAAGATATTACGTTTGACTTGGATAAAGTAAGTCAGAGAAAATAAGAATTTTATAAATATTTAATTCAGTTTTTTGACAGATTAAAGTTGGATCTAAATTATTTTATTAACTCAGAGAAACATTTGTCAGATATTTTTATTCTTTTGTCTATTTTTGATTGAAGCTGTTATGAAGTAAAGTATTAAAATCCAAAATACCACCAATAATCATAGGATTTGATATGCTTAACGTTGCACTTGTATTTTTATTGTTGTAGTCACACGTGTTAATTGCCATTTTGATTAACATTTCAATTTGTTAAATTGTCAAGATGAACCAAAGATAATGTATTTTAAAAGGCTGAAGCCTTAAAATCATAAGCTCAAAAAATTTGCACAATGTTACAGATTTCTGTTCTAATGAATCATCATCAAAATCTTTGTCGATTCCGCTTTTACAAGATTTGAAAGAACTTAAATGCAATGGAGAATCTTTAAGCAAAAGGAGTTTTTGAAGCTGTAATTGAAAATAGAAATGAAGTTTCAACAATTGAATGCATTGATTGTGTTAAAATCACCTATCAATTGTGAAAATATGAAATGAATGTAATTGAAGAGTGTATGATACAACAAATATTTCACGGCTTTTTTCCACGAGAAAGGAAAATTCTATGCATCAATTTTTTTTTCAAAGAAAAAAAATTTCTTTTAATATAAAAGGAACTTGGATAGAGTGAAACTATTGCTGATTTATGTCTGAACAAACTAAATTATTTTTTTTCAGACAACTATCTCTTAAGTTACTTCGGCAGAGGGGGAAGTTTTTTAAAGACACGTAGAAAGCATTGAAAAAAGAAAGCATTGACTGTTAAAAGATCTAGTAGATGACCTTTCTCTTGCCCTTAATTGTGAAGATTCTGTTACAAAAATTACAAGAACTGCTGAGTATGATTTAAAGGACTTCGAAATTCTTGGATAATATTCTAAAGATTTAAAAAGTATTTTTTTCAAAATATATAGCAATTATAAAAACACAATCTTCACTCTTGCAAATTCATTGAGAATGCATGTGAAAAATGAGAAAAATGATTGAAATTTGATCATTATACTAATAATTTAGTCAATACCTTTGTGTTCAACACCATTTATGATTATTATGTAAAATTAATAATGATAGAAGATATTGACCATTTTAGACATTATACATTTTGCATAAAATTATTTTTATATTTTATTATTTAATTTTTTATATTAAATAATTTAAAATTTCCATTTAATTTGCAAAATGTAAATGATAAACAAAACAGTTTTTGAAAAATATTAACAAAAAAAGTATCGCTAAGAACTAGTATCAAGGCGTTCAGTATACAAAAAAATGGACTCCTAACTTTTGCCTTCCTTTGTTGAAACTGGAGCTAGTCTTTTATTACCAAGCAATAAACAGACAAGGTCAAACTAGAGACAGCTGTTATTACGTTAGACAGATACTGATTCCAAACTGAGTTAATAATGATTCCAAACTGAACCATGGTATTCAATAATTTATTTCTTTTAATGCTTTCGTAAACCTTTCTTCTATGAATAAATGAAAAATTGTGATATTTTTTGATTATATTATTTTGGTGAGATTTGTCTTAAAGCATGAATTTGATATTTAGTGTGTGCTTTCGATCTTAATCCACTTTGGCAGTCTTCGATCTCTTCATTCGGAAAAGAGAGAAATTTTGCAATGTTTTGGAATGCAAGTTGAGAACTTTTTCAATCTCATATTAAGAAATGTGATGCCTTTATGATTACTGCATTTAGGTTGATTACTTTTCTCAAAAATGAGGCTGGTAGAGCCTTCTTCCCATTCCAGGAATAGTTCATCCGTGTCCCAAATTTTAATAGTGATTTTTTAGATGGCACTTATGTCCCCCAGCTTTCGACATTAGAAGTTCAAGTCAGATGATATGGGCCTGCTTATCTGTTTTTATTTAAATTTTAATAGTGAGGACCACTTTATTTAAAGAAGACGGGAGATAGTTCACATATTGAGTGATATTTGGTTCTCTTCAAGACCATTTTGTGTATTGCAAATTTGATATTTTGCTCCAAATTAATTTAGAAAGTAACTTTTCCAAACCCTCAATATACTTTATAGAGTTTGCTCATAAGTTCTCCATCTTAATCGTTCAAAAGGTAATCGTTCATGTCTTTAATTTTTTCTCATCTTATGAAACGTTTTGTAAAACCTCATACATTCTTCTTGGTTGTTCAACATTTAAAGATTTCTTAACGATTCTTGCAGTAAAGCTTTTTTCTTTTCCTTGAGTATTTTATCTCCACTTTTTCCGAAATCTTTATATTTTTACTCATATATGTTAATGTAGTATTTTTAAATCATTTGTCTGTATGTCTTGTCTTATATGTCCAATCTGCTACACGCCATCTAATAATGTTTTCTGGTACACATTCTAAACTTAGAATAATTCCGCATACTGATTTCAAAATGACTTCCTTTATGAAATAACAATTTTAGATGTAGGCCGATTTTTTTTATCAATGACGTTTTATTATATAAACTGAATTTATATTCCTTGAGTATCCTTCCTATGATGATTTAGTCTCCCTATGTCTTGTTTAAAAATAGTGTTTTTCTTCTCAGATTAGAATTCCTAATGCAACAAGTCTATCTTTAGAGGGGGAAAAGTATAGTCAGTTTAGACACTTACGCCTCTTAAGCTCTTCACATTTATTACACTGTAGCAATGTTTAATATCCACCTTCCGGTACATTTGATTAAAAGTTTAGAATTCAAGAAACCACAAAGTGCTTATATTCCATTTCTCAAGTTTTTTTGTAATCCCGAGTTTCTTGGGCTGATTCTGTCCATACCAGTTTTTGCATTTTATTGAAGAATCTGAATAAGAAATTTTTACAGGAGGAGCCAATTGGTCCTACTTTAAAGCTTTAATCGTGAGGGCCAGGCTCCTTTATTTGTAAACTCTCAAGAGACAGGAGTGTCCAGTTATACTCCTGGACACTGGACATGTTGTTTAACCACCTTTTATAACGTGTAAAAACTATGTTGGGATTATTCTTTCTCAACAATTCACCAGGTCGGTGAAATTCTCTCTATTCGTCACATTCTTTCTTTGGTTTTTGAGATAAGATTATTCTAATATAAGTTCTCCATAAATAAATAATATGGAAATAAATATATCATAACTTGCTTACTAGAGGCATTCAGTTAATATTACCGAATTTCTACGCATTCGAATAAATAAGGAATTATTTTGTACATTATTGTTATTTTTACTGTAAAGAAAATTATAATTATTGCACTATGACTCAACACCACTTAAAAATAACATTATAATGTACATTATATTACAATAAAATAAAAATTGTTATATCAGTAAAACAGTTTTGTGTAAAACTGTATTTAAGATACTCTTAATCTCAATAAGACTAATTTATAAAAGTATAAATAATTAAAAAAGATTTTTTAATAATTGATGTGCTAATTTTCCAAACACACTAACCGAATAAACACTGCCAATATCGCAATTTAAAAATATGATAGGAATTTTAATTTTTTTCAAAAATTGTTACATATGACTTAGTTTATTTCACTGAATAAAATTCCACTAATTAAAGTATTATTTAAGCCCTTTGTTTGAAAACTATTTTAAATTTTATTGCAGGAAATTAAAAAGTAAATACAATTAATTTACACAATGGAGAGTCAAAAGCAGCAATTAACCTAGATATTTCTAAATAATGTTAATACGCTGTGAAATGTTCCATGGTTAAAAGTAGATAATATGCTAAAAAAAAAAAAAGGAATGTTCCTTAGCCATGTCATGCTTATCCACTCAACTCAACTCAATATTTTTCGCCTTCCTTCCTTTGTGCCTTTACAAAGGAGAATAATGAGAGAATATGTTTCCTTTTGAAACCAAGACTTATTTCATTGACAGATATTATTTATAGCAGACATAAACTTCCTTTTCCCTTACATTTACTTTGTTCTCTTTTATCAAGTATTTATTTTAGTTTTACTTCTTACATGCCAAGAATTTGCTCATAGAGTGCTTAATGGAAAAATTAAGAAACTAAAGTAGATATATTTTAGCTTTTTGTTCAAAGAGAATCGATGTTTATCTCATGCTTAATAGAAACCAATTCTGCCGTAATGGATAAACAACGATGTGAAACTTAATATTCTATTTAAGGTTAATGTACAAAACTAACATAAATATTTTGAATAGTTTAATATAATATATATATTAATCTAAATAAATAAACGTGAAGAACAGATTCAGTTGTAGAAAACACAATTTTTTAATTCT
>JAPDSC010152618.1:68772-86010 GCA_026290005.1 Latrodectus geometricus
ATATATATATATATATATATATATATATATATATATATATATATTGAGTGGGTGTATGTCTGATAATTATAGGAATTATTTATTATTTGGTAAACTCAAATTTATATATATACATATAACTTTTTAAATTACAAATTCTGATTAAGTGTTGTCATTTTCTTATATGATCTTATTAATTACATATGTCCATAGTGAAACTCAATAAAAAATTTTGCATGATTATAAAAGGTATTATGTTAGAATTTTTATTTTTATGCTTTTGTTTCTCGTACACAAATTACGTTAATTCACAAAAATTTTGAAATTTAAATTTTTATAATATAAAATGTTTTTTTCAAGAACCCTTTAGCAAATAATTATAACTAAAATGGTTATAATTATTTGTTATTGGTTATAAATGGTTATATATAATTTACATATTTAAAGTTATATTAATTACATGCTGTATGAAACTGGAAATTTTCTGTAGTATGTATGTGTTAAGTGAGAATTTCATTTCATCTGCAACACATAATATGTGTCTCAAATTTTCAATTACATAAATTATTCGGCAGCATATTATTACAAAAATTAAAAATTTCAAAATATTCATTAAGTATTGGTATAATGTATTTAATTTTCATTTAGTATTTTATGAATCAAATATTATTTTAAACTTTCATTTAAGAAATATAATTTTCGTAATTATTTTTTACATATTGTTTTATAATTTTCAGAAACTTCGAAAAAGCTGAATTATTATTTTGAGCATATATATATATAGTAAGACACTTGGGAGCATTATTCTTAAAGGAAATTTTGCGAAAATAAAGAAGGCAATTACTCTTTATAAATCCCATGGGATTAAAAAGAAGAGGATAAAAAAAGGAATTCGACAAAGGTTGTATTGGTTCCCTTTGTGAGAATATAAATTTTCTTTAGACGTTCAGCATCGAACCCCTGGGTAAATAGAAAATTCCTTTTGAGACATATTAAGTGAAACTTAGTGAAAGGAAAAGTTAATCACACATAACAAACATTACTTTTTTTACTAAACTGACTCATCCAACTTTAGAAGAAAGAGTTTAATACAGTTTAATGTGTTTTGCATGTCCATTGTTGCTTACAAGGATAAACATCTATTTTTTTTTATAATTGTCACGTTATAGATTATTTTACAGGTACATTTTTATAAGGTCTACAGATTTTACAAAGTTATTTATATTCCTTAAAACTTGTATATTTTAATTTAACTGTTTGAAATAAAATTTTCGATAGAAAGAAACCAGAAAGCAAGAAATTGAAATTATTACTCTCATTCTAGGCAAATACTAATTAAACTCTCTGAATTAATATAATGCGGAACAATGCATAGAAAATATTTAGTTTGTAAAGTTATATTATAAATTATTTTAAATCTTGGATGTGCAATATGAAATTCAGTGATTCGACATTTAACAATGATGTGATTGTTGCAAAGAGAAATCATGGTTTTTATTCTACAATATCATTATTCATGTTCATCAGAGTTTTGTGACTTTAATTTGAAAATGGAATAGACTGCTTTTGATAAACCGTTTTGAACAGACTACAAGGCCTTAGGGATGTATAACATAATTTCGTAAAGGGAATAAATTGGTTAAAGTAAGCTAAGTTAAACAAGATTCAAATTCTTAGAGCAATGTGAATAGAATATAGTTATAGACATCGTGTATAGTGCATTATATACAAAGGTTTACTGCATATTTATTTCAAAGTTAAAATTTTACGTTCAGAATTATAATCACTCTATTTCCTAGGAAAACTTAAAAATGCTTTTCACTGGAGAAATGAGTATTTGAATAATATAGAACATTTAAAGAAAATGTTCACTACTAAGATAGAGCAAATGATATAAAATGTATTATTGTATTATGTAGTCAGTTGAATTTATTATTATCCTCTTATCTATAGTATATGCATTGATATATTTAAATTTATTGTTTAAAACATTGATAATTACAATTTCTGTTGTTCTTATTAATTTGATAAGGAATTATATGATAAGAATCTGGATAGAAATAATTTGCAGTTTTGCTATTGTATAGACTATTATTTTTTATACTTTATAAGAGAAAAATTAAATAATTTAATGAAATTATAAATGTATAAGCAATAAATTACAGTACATAAATGATTTTAAAAAAAGATTTCACATAATGCATGTATTAATGTTCATTATGGTGCTAACATATTACAACAGTCATTTTATTAATTAGAAGGGTATTAATGAACCAAAATTTCGTTCATTTTATGTTGATAGAGAGCAATTTTAAAGAACAAAAAATTTATCGATATTTTTTGTCATTATAAATAGGGTATCATTTTAATCAATGTAATATACTTTTGTGATTTACAATATTTTCAAGCTTTTATTGAAATTCTTTATGTAAATTCTTATGATTCATTAAATTTTTTCTGGGTTAGTAAATAAGCTTTCTTCATTTGTCTTGTATCTCGAAGTATAGATCATGTTTACATTCAGACATTAACAATTAAAAATTATAGTTCGTTTTTGATATTTTCCCCAGATATTCCTTTACATTTTGTCAAACGCCCTTTGCTCAGTTTCATTTACTGACGAAATTAATGCAGAGGTGCTATCATGCATGAAGTATAATTAAAAAAAGCACTGTTTGAATAAACAACAGTTCAAACGCTCGATTCGCACTTCGAGTTTGATCATTGAGGCTCGGAAACTGCTATAAACTGTTGATCCTTATTAAATTATTCTGTGTGTGCACAATAGCCGTTGAATGACAAAAGAACTAAACCTTATGGTTTTATTATTGTTTTTGCAATGAGCATGTATATGCGTTTAGTAATTCAGTTTGAAATTACATTTTACTATTAAAAAAAAAAAAAAAAAAAAAACTGTTATGCTGCGCACTAAAAAAAGGAAATCTAGAAGCTTAAATCGAATTGAATATTTTTAAATGAACTATCGTAGCACTCTTTTTTAGGCTCAACGAAATATTCTGTTTGTTCTTATATCCAAAAATGAAGAAAAAATATAAGCAGACTATCATACAAAAAATTACGATAAACGGTACTTTTGAAAAATTTACTCCATTATCACAATTTTAAACCTTTTTCAAACTAAACTGGATTTTTCAAAATATAGTCTCAGAAAATCTTTTAGAAAAGAAAAGCATTAATCTTAACTGAAGGAATCCTAAGGTAAACTATTTTCTTTCAATCTTGAAAACCTGTTAAAAGACTAAATCAATATAAAGAATTTTACAACAATTTAAGAGTTTTCGTTTTGTTTCTTGAAAGCAAATGTTTCTTTTTTGGCAAAAATTGCTTTCAACTGTATTTTATGAGGAAGTATTTTGAACAGTGAAGCTAACCGGCAAAGCATAAATTGTATAATTCTTGACTTTGAAATTTCTTGAAAAAAATGATTGTTATTTGATTTAAACAATTTAGAGAAAAATATTTAATGAGACATTGTAAATTCTACTAATATTTATGAATTTCATATGGTATATGGTTATAATAAAATGAGAAATAAAAATCGTTTTAATACAATATTTTCTAAAATAAACGTTTCAATAGCTTTGTTATTTATAACAGAAAAATATAAACTAAAATTTTTTAAAGTCACCGTCAATCATTAAATGTATTTAAGTAAGATGATTAGCTCCTAGTTTTAAATAGTATAAATACTTTATAGGGGACAAGTCTGGAGGTTATTCTGAAAGTCTTCTAAATTATGATCCTTTAAAGTCACTTTCCTGTAAACTAAGCAAAAAAGTTATAAGATTTATTATTAGAATAATACTAATACGATTGTTTCAATTTATGGTTCTTTTCCATAGACGATTTCTTAACACCATTATCAGTTTCCTGATGTATTATATAATCTATTTCACCATATTATTTAAAGTCAAAATATTTGTGAAATCCTTCTTCTTATTAAGAAAAACCTCACGAAAATTAGTAATAGCAGTTCCATTTTTATCATTGGATTTCAGAAATCTACTATTGTTTATATCTTAGATTGAAGTAAGTGAATTCCTTAAAAACTTCTTAATTACCACTTTTCTTCTTGTATTTTAAAAATGTTTAATCTAAAAGTATAAAGCTGGCACAATGGACATTCTTTCTATTTTTTCCTACATACAGATTTTGCAATTTAAGTTAAATATTTTCCATTTTATTGATTAAAAATATCGTGCAGAAATTTTTATAATTTTTATTGTTTTTAAAATTTTCTTTAAGTTCAATCTCAAACCATTCATACATATATAATCTCTTAACTCTTCTCCATTTCTACTCAATAGTATCATTTTATCAGTCATTACCTAGGACTTTAACATTTATTATTATTTTTTTTTTGAAATTTCTTATCCTCATTCTGTTGAGTGCCAACAATCTTTGGTTACTTCAAACTGAGATTTTTACTTTTGAGAATGTAATTTTTGAAATTAAATGAATAAATCTCAATAGAACATCTATGACTATAATAAGAACTTATAATTTTCAAATTACTAATGAATGGCATGTTTGTAGTTATCTTCCCACGTTATTTTTCGAATAAAGATAATATAATATACATATTATATATATATATAACAGTTTCGTCACATTTACCAACTTTTCCAACGATAAACTTGTCCAAATAAGTAATCCTAATTTCGGCTTTTAATTATTCATCCCATTTCGTCTGCCCTCAGCTGATCAGTCTTTATTTTGTTCCACGTTCGTTATAATAGATTTTTTAGCTATAAAGTACTTAACCTACAGCTAAATTTCCAATATGAGCACTGAATTACTGCTTTTTGTTTGGCAGTTCACAACAGATCTATGCAATTTGAAAGACTATGCCAGCAGCTGTTATTCAGCTGACATTGTTACCTCGATTAACGATACATGAAGCCCAACCACTACGTTAAGATGTTAATATCATGATTAAAAAAATGTTTTTAATTACATCAGGATAATTATCCAAATTTTCTTAATAAATGACTTTTCATGGGAAAAAAAAACAAATTTGTAAGCTTCTGCTTACAAATTGTGCTTCATTTTTTAGAAATAAGTATAACTTGCGTAATTTATTTAAAATCTTATAGACTATTTTTAGTTTTTTTTAAATTTAGTTTAGAATAATAACTTTTACTAAAATGAAAATATAATGTTGAAATAAAAATAAATTGTTTCTGAGTTTTGTTTGTAATTCAATGCAATCTAATGAATAAACATTATTGGAAACTATCAAAAGAATAATTTGCCATTTGTAAGGACTTTTGGGGATATTAATTTAAAAGACAAAAAAATAAACTTCATAAATTATTCTCTACACAAAAAAGTAAAAAGATTCCTGCAGCTTGATATTTCAAAAATTTATCAGGTGATCAAAATCATTTCATTCTAGATGACGTAAATGATTGAACGAAATATTGGAATAAGCTTCAAACATTAAATGAAGAAGTCATAGAGTGTTTAACATGGATGTTTAATTAAATTAAATTCAATTAATTCAATTGAGATTTTCCCACAGGTTCAAACAAAACTCATAAAAATTGAAAGTAAGAACTTATGACTTCAGCGATAATTTAAATTTATCTGATTAATTAAGAAACAAATACATTTCAAGTACCTTTTCTTCCTAACTAATCAGGCAAAAAATGTTTTTTAAGAAAGGAAAATCCTCTTGATGTAAATTTTAACATGAGAATTCAAAGGTGCATTTCGTTATTGAAGGAAAATTTAAAAATGAAAATATTTTAAAATTAAATATGAAATATTTAAAATTAGAAATTACATTCATTACCTATAACACCGACTTAAATGTCATGAGAAATGTATGGAGAAATATTGAATGAAAATGCACGATAGTAAAAAAAAAATGATTCTGAAGACCAAATTTGCAGTACAGAAATGTAAAAAAATTTAATTTTAGACTGGGGTAGAAAATAAGATTCCATTTTAAGTTAAATTTAAATCTTTAAAATGTAAACATATTAAATATCCTTACTGAATACTATTAACTTACCATTTAGATTAGACTTAAACATCTTGCTTTTTTATTTAAAGAGACAATAAGGTAAGTCTACATTTAATCAGTAAAAATTCGATTTGAGAATATTTTGGATGTTAGATACGTTGTCAATAAATATCTCATCAATGGAGTTATGGTAAATATATGGTGTCTTTTTCTTTCAGCTCATATTTTTTAAACATAAAATTGCCATTTTTTTCATTAAAAATATTATTTTTTACAATATCGGTTTTTGAAATAGAACGATAGCATTTCTCTATATTGGTGAACCTTTGTTTGCTGATCGCATTTACAACAAACTGAATTGGCTGTTGAATATTTTATGCTTTTGTCTTCTTTTCAACACATCGCGCATTAGTTCTTACTTGTCTTGGATGTTCAAAGTGTAATTTGGGTACCTTTTTAAATTGTAAATCACTGTTTATTTAACCATTCCGGGCAAAATGTGAGAATGAGTGACATAGAAACAAACGCTCTTTAACAATAATATATTTAGTTATAACATGTTTAAATATTAAAATATTTTTTTTATGAATTTTTTTATTTTTTAAAGATTTTACTTCACTTACAATTATATTATAGAAGCTTACAACTTCTAATGTTTGTACAATACTTTCCAAAATGTGTTGCATTTTAATTAAAAATTTAAAATATTCAAATTTTATAAATTTTACTCCAATTAGAAATTAACCTATGATTTGAAGACATAATACTTGTAATTTCTGATAAATTTTCTAGCCTAGCAAAAATTTAAATACAAAATAGAATTAGAAATTTTGTTTGAAATTAGAATATTTTGAGTATATATATACATGAAATCATGCTTGAAATGGATTTCAAGTAGTTTATTTTGTCAGAAAATAATTCTTATTTTCTAGTATTATAGAAATAAACTTCTGACTGGAGAAATAAAATTCTATTATTATGTGTTCTCTTGTTTATTAATAACCTACAAATTACGATATTTTAAGAGATTTATTTATTTAATCTGTAAAAAAATATCTAAGGTAAGTTGAAGTTAGTATGAAGATACACGATTTTGAAATTTTATTATCAGTTTTCTACACAAGTAAAATCATTTATTTAGGATATTTTAAGTATACAACTATTTCTCTTTTACATACCGATTGAAATATATTTCTAATTAGAATATTTAATAAGAAAATTAAAATAATTGAATTTTACAAATTCTACTGGAATTGAAAATAAACCGCAAATTTTTGAGAATCTAAATTGCATAATTTTTATTCATAAGCTCCCTTGTGTAGTGAAATCTTATAGACTGCGATATTTTATTTAAATTTATGTGTTACTATATCTGAGAATGAGTTACACAATGCAAAATTTCAAATCTTCAACTTGTATGAATTGTGCATTATATAACTCCGTTCATGGTAAAGACAATAAGATCCTTTGTTCACTAATTATTTCCCCGCGGAATTCATTTTATGCTTAATCGATACTTTGGACTAATAGATTAAACAACTTTATGAAAGGATCATCATTTCTCTTAAATAGTAAAAGCTAAATAATTTATACCAATTTTCATTTACATGAATGTTAGATGGGAAAAACTCTATTCGAAAAATAGAAAATATTATTTTTAAGTAAGATAATGATGGTTCCTTTATATATTAGTAGACGCTATTGAATGTACGTAACACAAGAATGACAGACAAGTACAATAACAAGATGAAACTAACAAATTTAAAGCAACAATTAAAATAAAGATAAGATTCAATATTTCATGTGTTTCTCTCTCTAATCAATAAACTAGAAACTGAGTTAACTAACTAGTCTATCAATGGAAATCAATAAACAAGGAATGTAAACACGAAACTAAATAAAAAATATTCATGCTAAACTAACCGAATTAATTTGTTTTTACTTAAAAGTTTTTCAAATAAAAACCTTTTTCTTTTGCAATTTTATCTCAGTTTATACAAATAAAGATAAGAACAGAAATTTAGTTTTTGTGATATAATCATAATTCCAGAAAGGCATGTGGTATAAAGGAATTCATAAATAAATCAAAACTAATTCAAGATTTTGTTTATGTTTTGAGTACAGACTTATTAAAATTTTTAAAAGAAATCCCAATAATTTCTTTCATATCCATAATAACAATTTTCACAAAATAATTCAGATGTGGTATAAATGTTTCTTACCATTTGAAAAATCTGATTGATCGTTTAAAAATATTTGGACATTTTTAAAGAGGAAAATCAAATATTTGTCTGACCAGAATAATGTGTCAATTTTACACAGGAAAATAAATAGTAGAATTTGAATACGCAATTTTTGTTTTGCAGGTCACATTCATTTCAATATTTTTATTTTTATTGATATATAATCTTAGTAGTTTTACATAATACAAACGCAATTTAACATGTGACTTGGTTGGTTAGAGCATCGTTCTCGTTAGGAAGGGAATTAGCTCGAATCCCAGATTATCTGAAGATTCGTCGTGTCCACTAATGATGACTGGGGCACGTTATATATCATGGTCGCAATGTCCTTAATATTCCCATCAAAAATTAATAACTCTGAGGGTGTTAGAAACCAGGGCTTGGTCATCTCTGGTTTCATATCTCTAAATTGAAATACCAAGATGAAGATGTCATCTATGAGCAAAAGTCATACTTACACCCTCATGGGAGATGGTGCTCTTTTCAAAAATGGAAATCACTCTTTTTGACTTCATTCGCCCAGTCTCTGACAGGCTGGCTTGCCTTCGCCAAGTATCATAAGTAACAATACCAATTTAACATCATCAATACAAATTGTAAAGCATAAAACATTTCTGAAAACAAACTCAGGAATTTAATAAACGAGGTAAATATAAGATCAAATTTTGAACAATTATAATTATAACAAAAATGTATTGATGAAAATACCATAATTTGAATAGTTTATTTATTTTAAGCGATAATGACAAGAAATTAGTGCTTGAAAATTTTTTGAAAATGGATTAACATTGACATTTTCATTAACTGTGACATGAAAAACCCATATTTTTCTAAACACTTCTTCCTTTTTAAATGTAAACTTAAGAACGTATTATTTCATATTCAATAATAATACTAAAGCAATATAAAACTCCATATAAAACAATATGATAAAGGAATATACAATTTTGGCTTTGACAAGTCTTTGCATGAAATATTTAAAAATTGAAGAATTGTTTTTAATATTATTGTTAGAATATATTTCCAGAAATTTACTTCACTCAGCAAGTAATATTTGTTTATGAAAAATATTGTTTTTCTCATTATAAATAAACAATAAGGGTACTAAAAAAACCTAAAATAATTCTCATTCAACTTTTATTTTTATCAAGTATTTAACAGAAAAGGATTCTATTTACCTAACTAATGATCTATTTATAATCGTTCTAAGACGCTTTATTTTCACTTAAAAGGAATACTAGGAATTTTCCTGATTTTCTATTTTTTCTTTCTTATGCTGTTTTCCTCTATCTACGACTTTTATTCTTCTAAATTTCAAAGAAATAATTGCAAATTATTGCTTATGCAAAAACACTCCTTTTTCATCAAAACTTTCCCACATTTACTGACGTGTTTACAATCATTATAAGATAAGTTTTCTTGAACCTCAATTAAAAAAATCTAGTTATCCAATACATTTTTTTAAATAAAGAATTTATCAAAGAATATAAATTATTGATAATTGAATTTGTAATATTTTGAATTCATATACATAAAATTTTGTAAAACAAAAAGTTAAATTAAAATTAATTTTTGACATATTTCGAATAATCTTAAACATTTATTTTTATAAATTTTGTGGGAAATCGATGACTGACATAGAAATTTGATATCAAGAAACGTATCACATATCACACTGCATAGTCAATTGATGTAAAGCTCAATTTTTTGCTCTAATGATGTCGAAATTTTCAGCTGTAAAAATTCATATTTGCTTGTTATTTATAATTTTGCTCAAACAAGACTAATTGAATAGTATTTTTGACTAAGATTGTATTGTTTTGTTAAGTCTATAAAATTGAAATGTAATTTACGAAAATTTATTCGAAAAATAGCAAATCAGTTTTGAATTGAATGAAAGAAACAAAAGGAAAGGCGCTGCAGTTACAATTAAATTATTTTTACTCTATTCACAATTATTAACTCAATTTAAACTGAGTAGTTAAATCCCCATAAAATTATTTTTCATGAGACAAAACTGATTCGTCATAATGGAAACAATTATGCTTATTTCGTAAAAATGCAAGAGTGGTTGTGGGATATTTAGAATATAATAAGATTAATTTATTCTAAAAATGGAATTAATGAAAGGTATTTTTAGGATTTAAGGATATTGCGACAGAAATTCTGAAAATTGACCCTGATATAAGAATATATTGTCAAATTTTAATTAATTTTGCATTTTTCTGTATACTGAAATCTAATTTCTAGCTTGTGTTACATGCTTAAATTTTTATTAATTTTTCGAGTATAATCACTGCAATAAAAATATCTGAAACCAAAAAGATAAAGAAAATGAAGAAAAGAATCATGTAGATCTAATCTTTTTCAATACACATATATACATGTAAATGCAAATTACCAGGAATTTAATATTTTTTTCAATTTATTAAAATATTATGCTATTTAAAGCATGAAACAAAAGTTAAACTTTTAAAGGTATTCATAGGATATGATTAAGTTCACTTAAAATTATGAAAACTTCTCTCTTTTTAATATACTGTTATATATATTTAGAAAATTTAATTTTCTAACCCCTAAGAATAATGATTGATAAATTAATTGCTAAATAAATACTTTTCTAGTGCGTGATTAAAGTAAAATATTTATTTCTAAACCAAATATTTATCTGATTTTCCTATTCAATTGTAATTTTTATGATGCTTTTTTTTTAATCATACGTTAATTATATTATATGAATACGATGCATGTAATCATAACATTAACCAATTTTGTATGTTTTATTTTCCAATACATTAAATAAAGATATTAAGCACTTCAAAAAATAATATTGAAGTAAATAATATTAAGATTCAAGTAAAGATAAAATTGGACACTTCAAATAATAATTCATTAAGTATTATTTGAAGTGTTCAATTTTATCTTCTCAGCAACTTAATGAGTCAAGAGTCAGTAATTTAATTTTTATGATTTCAATATCATGGTTTTTATAAGTATAATTGAAATACCAGAAAACGTAAAATATTTATGACTTAAATATGTTGTAAATATGGTATAAGAGAGGCACTTTCAGATTTTTAATGAAAATGACAACCATTTGAATAACGAATTTTTCTATTAGCTTTATCAAATGACTCTAAACATTCCAGTTGAAATCTTGAAAAAATTTCCCTTTTATATACCACAATTTAATAATATCAAAGATAATAATGCATATACAGTTTGTTTTATAGACAAAATCATATTCTGTTTATTAAAAAAATGTTAAAAACGAATCTTAGTATTTTGAGCATTTTCCAATATAGAATAAAAATGATTTAGATATGAAATTTTTTGAATGACTACTTTATAATCAAATAAATAATTTTCTATTATTATATATATTGTATAAAAATAATTTTGATTCTGTACATCATGCTTATTGAATGTAAAATTAATCTTCATTTTATGTCAGACATTTTTTTACACCCTTTGTTTGTAAAAACTGATGTTTTTTTACAATAAAAATACAACAAATAATATCTTTTTTCTCTTCCTTCGCATATACTTAAGGACTTTGAAACCCATTCCTCTAAAATATATTTAGAAATAAAGAAATTGTATGTCATAGATTATATACAAGGAATGCTCCTCCCCATCTTAAGTATTTTTCTTGTAAGATATTCACAGTAACCAATTTTTCCACAAATTAAACACTACTTATATAACAGAACTGTATTCTTGGATACTTATCAATGTTCTGAATTTAATAATTGGTTTTCTTCTATTGAAATAAGAATATTTAAATTAATGGTATTATTTCTCTTACATTGGGTTGATAATAAATATCACTTATTTTGTTCTAAACTTAACTCTATGGCATGATAGCTCATCTGGGGGGGGGGGAGAGTAAGGCCTACTGTGCCAATATCTGTTTTCTTGACTGAGGACTCTGAGGTGCATGCACTGGTTTGTTGGTCAGCCTAACACAAAACAGTTAGTGGGCAATTCCCAAGAAGCTTAGTACTCAGTTTTATCAATCCACTGAAGAGATGAAAGGCTATTTTATTTTTTTTTTCTAACGAATAAAATCATTTTCATTAGAATGTTTTCGTAAAATCTATGAGTGAATATGGAAAAGCACTTTTTCCTTAATGATGTATTAATTATTTTATGTGATTTAAAATTTTTAAAAATGTTTAACAATGAATTAGTTTATGTTTCAATTAAATTTAACATAATAAAGAGACTAGGAAACGAAAAATGGAGAAAGAAACTGAAATTGTTTAGTTAAAATAGATCTCGAAACATGTAGCCAAAAATTCCTAGAAGAGTCTACTATGTGGACAAATGCCTTTTAAAGGTATATAGGAAAGGAAATAATTAAGGAAAATAAGCGGATCCACACTGAAATAAAGCTTTCAAAAGTCACTCTATGTTCTAGATTCTCAAAGACATTCATTCTTTGTCATTATTGTTTGAGGAAATAGGTAAACGTTGGCCAATCACATGTTACGTTATGTTTTCGAGCTGTGGGCAACATAAAATGCTGCAAACATTTGTTGTACCACAACTACGGATAAGGGGGAACTTATATTTACCCTTTTCATGCAAGATGAGCGTTTTCCGATATTCATTGGTCCGTAATGGTGCTATAGCTCAAATAATTCACAGAGATATTATTTGTTTCTCCTTTATTAATACATGGCCATCTAACTCTATGTGATTTTTTGATTATGTTGCTATTTAAAAGTATGGTGTTTCGTGGAAATGTTATGACGTTGAATGACTTAAAGAACTCCATAACGCTTCATGTTCGAAACTTACAAATGAATAGTTATGATTTGCTGTTGAGCACACTGTCCATAGATTTGACATTTTGCAGGTGAATGAGTGTGGTCACATGGAGCCCTTATTCTTTTATCATCCTGGACACGATTATCAACCACTTTTTTAGTGTAATTTCATCTTAATCTATTCTTGTTTCTGGAGACTGAACTGCTTTTGTTTTCCCCTTACTTTTATTTCTTGCTATTCGATGACAAGGGGATAAAAAATTTAGTCAATAAATATTAATATTGTTTCTATATTTCATTTTGATAGTTAATTAAATTTAATGTTTTTACAGAAAATCTGTCCCTCGATGGGCATTTCGGAACAAAATACTTTTTTGTTATTTCCGGAGAACATCTCATATATAGTCCAGTGTACAAAACTTCGTTGCATTCCGTTCACCCGTTTGCAAGGTAGGATGCTTTTTTATAGAAGAACTTTTATAATAACCATCCAGTAAATGCCAAAAGACGTAAATGTATGGATTATATTACTAATAATCTTTTTTGATTCCTAATGAATTTTTTATTCCTCATAAATAAACAACCCTGAGTTCATGATTTATAATTTAAAATATTTAATTATTTGAATATTTTAAATATTTGTGAAAAAAATCCATGCACAAAGACTGGAATCTGTTATAAACAGTTGTGTGACTTTCAAAAAGGTTAATTTTTTAAAATTAATTTGTTTGTTCATAAAAATACATCAATCAGGCTGTATCTAGTATCTAGTTATTCAAATAATTTGTTAGTACATGACACGGTAATCCAAAGCATACTGGGACCAAATCGTGCAAGATGATTGAAAAATACCTACGTTTATATCTACAGTACTGGTATCATATTTTAAAATTTAATTTTGCTGTTGAAATTATTCAGAGTTGGTATTAACATATACTATTCTTTAATAATCTAACAGCACTAGGCTTGATTTGTTTCTTTTCGTTCAAGTATTTATAATTTTTGAATATGAATATTCTTTGTTAATATCATTTTCAAGCGAAGATGAGAGGTTTTAGATAAACAGGAAAATCAATGAGTAATTTTACTTTTTTTGAGAAGTATTCTTAGAAAATTACTGTAGATACCTATATATATATATATCTAGTAGCAATGATGTTAGGATTCAAATCCAATGCTTATTAGAATTTACCTCCAGTCAAGGATATGAAAGCTTGTGATATCATATATTCGAACTATCTGGAGAAAACTTCTTTCTGCGAGGGGATAAATGTAATTTTTATTGGCTTTTATCGAGGATATTTTATAAATGCTTAAACTATATATCTTTTCAAACTACCAAAACACAAGATAACATTTAATAAATTTCTGAGATTTTTTAAAAATATTGATATGAGAAAATAATTTTATTTCACAATCAGTAGCTTTTATAATTAAAAGATCATAATCATTATGTTTAATTGAACTAGCCATGGAACACAAAATTTATATACCAGAGAAGTTTGAGGCAGTAGAGAGAGATTAAGGGAGTAATGTATGAGACTTAAAATCTAAATTAATATTTTTCATTACTTGCAATGTAATATATTTAGTATTAAAACACCTCTTGAAGTTGGGATATTAAGGGTAATACATTATTTATATATATGCTTCCATTATATACCATATTAATGTCTTTGAAAATGACAACTATGCCATACACTTTATTAAATTTTTGAGCAAAAGAGCAATATGAAAAATTATTTTATATTCATTCTCTTAAAATGATTGTTTTAAATACTCTCAATCGATTAATAGAATAATTTAATGTAATCATATAAATATTGCAACAAAAATGCAAATATTAAAATTAAACGATCATTTTTGCAATTTTCATAAAATATAATCAATAAATAAATGATAAAACTACACGAATTAATGAGAAAAATTATGTTTGTTAAATGTTTTTTAATACATTAATAATTTTAAATTAAATTACTCATAACTAAAGAAGTCACATAATTTTGTAAAGAAAACTTCTTAAAACTCTTAATACTCTATATAACTATAATTATTGATTTTACGATATTTAATATAAAAACCCACAAATTGAGTTGGAGATCAATTATGTTTTTGGTATTAGTTTTTATAGAAAATTCTGATAACAAGAACTTATTTAGCTTAATAAATTTTCATCAATAAATAACTGTAATAATTCAGACACAGAAATAAGGAAATGAAAGACAAAGAATATCTTAACGATGTCATTAAAATATCCTTACTTGCCTATTAAGTTAATGTTTAATTGCTGTGTTCAACCTTTTCCGTGAGCTTGAAAAAAAATTATACATTTTAGATGTATGTAACTAACATTGTAGTATTTCTGATAAAATATGGTAAATTAACATGAATAGGGAAATTGTTAGAATTATATATTCCTTTAAGGCAATTTTTAAATATTTTTAAATGTTTAAATGCTTATGTTGACATCATTAGGAGAACAAAGTCATTCTAAATATATTATATTGGCACTTAAGATCATTTCCTCTTTGAACGCACAAGTAAATGCTGAAGAAGCAATTGTATTTGCCCTTTTTGGCTGCACCATCGTTTGACCTTTCCCTCTCTGTCTAAATGACACTTAACTTTACGAGAGGTAGATATAAAATGAGATGGTGTTATGCTGTTATTCACACATTAAAGACCACCATTAGTAAGCTTTAACGTTTTATTATTAAGAGTATTACGACAAATTAACGCATTATACTATATTGTTGGGTTAAATTATTTTAAGTATCTGCAAAGTTTTGAATACTTTCATTTACCATATAATTTTAAATCATTAGTTGTAAAAGAATAGAGTAAGTGCGTGGTAAATAGTTTTATATAGTAAAACATTAATTTTTTTGGGAATAATCGAAGATTTATCTGATATACATAGCAACGTATTAAGCTATATTTGCAGTTTAGGAATATTTTAAAACATATGTCTAAATGAAAGTGTTTCGACTGATAAGAACATTTTTCTTAAACTGATCGTGGGTGATTATATTAAAATGATTAAAGAAGCAAATTTTTCAATACATTTAAAAACATATTAAGCTTCCTCTGGCTTTATAATCAATGTATAAATGACATTTTTAATTAAAAATGATAAATAAAGAAAGTGCGTCTACTCACGCCTTCTTATCGAAACGTATAAATGTAAAGAATATAAAATACATGGATTCATATTTGTTACATTTAAAAAAATAAATTACTAAAATAGCTTGTTTATGAAAAATAAACGAAGATTATTATGTGTGTCCTTTCCTGAATTTCGATATGTTACACATTATGTTGATAATAGTGGTCAAACTTCTATTATTAATATATGGTTAAATGAAGTTTCTAAAAACAAACATTGAAAATTTTGAACAAAACTGTATCGTAGATTTAACAAATACAAATTATCGGCATCAGCAAGACTTAATCATAACTTATAAAATTAAGGGAAATTTAAACAATGAATATTTCGGCATAAAATCGCAACATACAATAAAAATTATGATTTTGCAATTTTTTGCATCAAAAGTTTTCATGTATGCTAAATGATCTTATTGATTTTTCTTATTATATGTTTAATTTGCATTCATTCTCAAATAATCTCTCTTAATATAAAATTTCAAGAAAATGAAAACACTTTATTTATTTTTCTTTCAAAACGCTCCATTGAATTTATTTTCTAAAATATCTTATATTTTACAAATGGATATTTATTTTTTAGAGCTCTTATAATGACGCAACAGAATCATAGTTATAAAAAAATACAATATAAAAAATCTGTATTTCAAAACAATAAAAAAACAGCTTACAAAAAATAGAGAAAATCTCTCACTCGAAATTTCAAATACCTAAAAAATTGGATGGAATGATTCATTCCTTTTATAAACGAAAAAGAACGTGTTGATATCAATTCCTCATTTATAACTCAAATAAAGAAAAAAAGAGTTTATATGAAATCAGGTAGCAAAATTTAATGCTTGTATTTTATAAATTTGTAGAAGCAAAGAAAAATATTTCTTGTTTGTCTGAATGAAAGAAACTCAAGAAAAATATTAAAACTCATGCTATTTATCTCGTTATGATATAGATATCACTTTTCAATAGAAAAAGGAAAAAGTTGATTTTAAAGAATAGATGAAATCACATTTGTTTTTTTTTTCTTTGTTAATGTTTGATAGGTAATTTGGAGACATGGAAAAATATCTTCCCAATTGATAATTTCAAC
>JAPDSC010152619.1:0-10893 GCA_026290005.1 Latrodectus geometricus
TTTTTTTCACTTTTCAATTCTTTATTTTCAATATTTAGTTCTTGTACATGTTTTTCATTTCGCTTAGAAATAGAATTTATTTTTTCAAATTGTTGATCTTTTCTTAAAATAATATCACACTTTGATTTCAATTCCTTTTGGCATTCTCTAAAAGAAAAATAAGAAATTTTAATAGTAAAAATTAATAGTTTAGATTAAAACTATTGTTCAAAATTAACAAATATGTTCACAATTTTTGTTCATAAAAATTACTTGTTTATACTCAGAAAAGCAAATAATTACTTCTTACATAAAATTTTAAATTATTTTTCTTTTATAATAATGTAAATTTAATAAGAATGGCACATACACTGTCACAAAATTTAAGGTAAAATTGTCTATAGAGTATATTATGTATGTAAAGAAGTGATTATTTCTATGGAAACAATATCATTCAGCTCACTATTTCAAGTTTACTTCTTCACATATTGCAAAACTTATTTTTATAATTTTAAGATAATTTTTAAATAAAAAGTTATCTCTGGAATCATAAAACCCAGATTTGATCATAATCATTACTATTAATGAGAACTGGATGATGTGTTTCATCTTTTAACATGCACATCTGTCAAAATGTAAGTTTGAAAATTTTCTCAGTATCTTCATTGAAGTTAATATTGCCTACAATTTATAAGATGTATGCCCAGAAGACAATAAACACTTAAGGAATCTTACTCTAATCTTGAGATATTTGTTTATTCCCAAAGATAATGTCAAAAAAATAGCAAAAAAATTTTTGTATATTAAGTTCATTTATAAATTTAAAAAAGCAAAATACTATTTGCACAAGAGAGTTTCAAATCATATAGCAGACAGTTATGCAACCACAAAGGCTGTAATACATGCCTATGCATGTTGAAACCTGGAAAATTGCCAAGTACTTACCTTGACAATTTGATACTTTTATGACTGAATAAGACTAGGATTGAATCGATTGGTTTTCCCTTCATGAACAACACAGATTACTCTTAAGCCATTGTAAGAAGTTTTAATTAGAGATTGAAAATAGCAATTTAAACCATTAATGCATATAAAATTATGTTTTTCAAAAAAGTTAATAAATTAAAAAAAGATAGCATAAATTATTTAAACAGATTAAATACAATAATAAAGTTCATAATTTTTCATTAAACAATTATTTTTATTTATTCCATATGTATGATTTTTCTAATTAATTATTTAAAGGAATTTTTATGGAAGATTTTGTTTGTTTAATTACAAATTTGTTCACTCACAATATAAAACTTGTTTATGATAAAATTTTTGAAAAAAACTCTTAAATATGTGCCTAAAAATATTATATCAATTTTTTTTATAAGCTAAATATATAACATATAATTAAAGAAAAAAATTAAAATAAGAAATGAAAATGATTATCCTAATTAAAATAACTTCTAATTTTTTATAATTAAGAAATAAAAATTCTTACTCACACATAATAATTTTATATTATCAATTTTATTCAAAACATTATATTATACAAACATTTCTACTACACTACAAAAGCAATATAACTCTTTTACCGTAATTCTCGTCGCTGAGAAGATATATTTGATTCAAGTGCTTTTATTTCTTCTTTATGAGATCGCATCAAAGATGGAATATCAGCAACGCCTTCTTTAAATTTTCTTAATTCTTTTTCATGACGGCTTTGGACATCTTTAAGAGTTTTATTTTCAATCTTTAAATCCTATCATTCAAGGAAAATGAAATTAAATAAATCTAGTTACAGGAGAATATTTATAATAGTAACTATCAAAAAAAAACTTCAGGAATAAATTCAATATTTTTGCAACTTTTACAAATTATGAAACTTAAAATGGCAATAACTATAGTTTAATAATGTTCCAAAACAATTACTTATTCAATAATTTCATCTTATGATATTTCATTCTATAATATGTCATATAAGATCCCATTTTAAGACATCTATAAAAATAATTATACATTCAAAGAAATACAGAATACCATAGTAAAATGTATCCCTGTCCTACAATAAATTGTTTCCCATAAACATTTTCTAATTAATATCCAGAGTTGTAAATGGTATCAAAAACTGAGACACATTTACTTTTAATGTATAAAGTTTGAAGTACATAAAAATAAAAGCTATACAATTGAAATTAATACATAAATATAAATAGAAAACTCTTTTTAAAATAAAATTTTCAAATTTTTTTGTTTATATATTTATATAGAAAAAACCTGTGATAGTAAGAATTCCTAATATAATAATTTAATCTAAAAAAATAATGTTGCATAGAAAATAACATAGATCACTGCGTGTAACAAATAGAACTAGGAAAGTATTAAAAATTTGAAATTAGTGCATAAGAGTATATTTTAACAAATATATATAACAACTATATAAAAAATTTAAAAGTCCATTTTTTTCCATGCTTGTTAAAAGCTGTTAATACTTAAATAAATTTGCAACCAATTAAAAAAAAAATTTTGACGCCTAGCCACAAAGGATATTTTTCCTTTCAGCATTACAAGGAGTGGAATTAATAGCATCTTATAAAATATGGTGCTTAAGGAGTATCATTGTAGTTGAGATTTATAAGCAAAGAACAAGCAAATCCTAACTCGACCTGCCATTCTCAAAAGTATAATTTAGTTTATAAAAAAAGAAATTATCCACATAAAATACTTTTATTTTTCAATAGTTTTCTTAAAACTCTCATAATACATATTTTTTATCATACAATATTGGCAATGCTATTAATTGATGTACCTAACATTAAATTTCATATTTTTCAAATATGAATATGGTTCCATTATTATCAAAACTAGAAGAAAAAGTGTAGATAAAAAGAGTCAAAACTATAAAATTATTTAAACAAAATATTTTAAATTAATGATATTTACATATTAGAGCCACCACAGCTAATTTTACTTCTAATCATGGCAGCATTAATAATTAATTATTTTTCAAATAAAATATATGAGTATTTTTTCTTGTAATTGCTTTCTTAGGTTGGATCCTAGCAGAGCCCACACCTATGGCCGAAATAATTTTGATAGGCAATAAATTTCGATAGTCTTGGTAATATCCTACTTTGATGTACTAGATATGACAAACCTAATTATTTTTGAAATCCTTATTTTGCCATTTTGTTATGCCTTGGTGCTTTTTTTCAATTTGTCACCAAGGGTATGGGCTCTACAAGGATTTAACCACTTTCCTTTGTTATGATATCCAGGAGGATTTCCATGATAGTAATTAGACTTGCATAAAATTGGTTGTGGTGATGCAAATGCATAAATATCAAATTAAGAGATAGAATATACCTTAATTTGATTTTGCAAATAAGTAATACGACTTTCTAAATCCTTGATTTCAACTTTCCTTTCTCGCAAGACCACTTCAGCTGAAGAATTTGACATTCGAAGATACAAAGGTATTGCATTTTGCTTTGGTGGTAAAGAATTCAAATATCTTGTTTGGTAGGCATATTTACTACTTATTGACATTATATCTTGTCTGAAAGAAATTACCAAAATATAATTATAAAGCAAATTTTTTTGACATATTTTTTATTTATATAAAGATACCATTTAAAGGGAGAATATAATATCAAGAGAGAATTTAGCTGCACAATAAACCAATTTTCAAAATATATTAATGAGTAATTTTCAAGAATAATCTAAAATGCATGCTTATCATTTGATCAGCACTGAACTAAAATAAACGTCAATGTAAAGTCAAGACCTGCATTTTCTGAAAAACATAATTAGCAGAGAAAAGAAATGCTTTTATAATCAGTCAGTTAAAGTACTCAAATAGTTTCTCAAGGTATTTCAATCAAATGCCAATAAATAATCTGGTTTCTTCTCAGCTATTTAGATCAACTTTAAATGTATTCATTGTATCAATATTCATTAACATATAAATTTTTGTATGCAGAATCTTTAACATGATTCTGCATGTAAAAAAGTAATTAATGTTAATGACATTTCAACTCCCAAATCATGGTGATAAACTTTTACAACATACATTATTCAAAAGTACTAATAATTGATCAATAGTGGCATCCAGTCTTGCTTCCTTTTGATACTGATAGAATTTTACAAAAAGCAAACATTGTTACAATATTCAATTAAAATTTCTTTGATAGTTAAACAAAAATAGATTTACATTCAGAGATCAGGTTTTTTATTTCTAATAATAAAAAATAATTTTAATTATGTTGACAGTATGACATTTCACTTTTATCAAGAGCATTGTGATAGACTAATGAAAAGAAAATAAAGCATTTTAGCAATAACATTTTATTTATGAAAAATTATTGTCTTCTAGAAGGGTAATTCCCTAAATACATAAAACTACGCTTGGCATATATAACACTCACAAAGTTTCCAAATATTTCATTGACAACATGGTATCTATATTTCTCATCAATTGAGCACAAATGAAACATGATAAAAAATTATTTGCATCACATTTAATTTTTAATCAATAATAAACAATAAGGATGTTTTTTCATCCTAGGGTGTCATAAAACAATAGCCAATAAAATTACCAACAAATTCAAAAATTCATTATGCTTGGAATGCCAAGTCATCAACATATGATGTAGTAGCTCAAGAGAGAATTCCTTTTTTTCATAACAGTATTTGCAGGTATGGAATTGCATTTTCCCTGGACTACTGATTTTGAGTTTTGATGCTTACCATTCGTTTTCCACATTACTTTTTTCAATAGACTTCAATATTTATGAACTTTAGTAGCTGTATTCAAAAGTATTTTTTTTATAAATGAAAATTGATAAGAGAAATATTAACTTCAGGGTGCCCTTTGTCAAAAAAGTGACAATTTTTTTAACAGCAAGTGTGTTTTTGTGCATGTTTGAAGAAATAAGATGGTGCTGAAAACCCAATGGTATGAATCACAAATAAAATAATTATTCAAATTGCCACCCATTAATATTTATAGAATAGGCCACCCATTAATATTTCATTGCATATTTTTACTTGATGATTTGCACAAAATAATTTCTACAATGATAAAAAAAAATAAGTAGCGTTAATTAATGAATTATGGCTCCTTTATTCTTTAGGATAACATCCAAATACTGCATTATTTATGAGCCTAAATAATGCATAACAGAAACAGGTATAACTTTATTTCAAAATTGGGTACTTGTATCCAGTTGATTATGTCTGCTAAAAATCTTATGTTGTTCGATAATTAGATTTGGCACTTCATAAATTACAAATAAAGTTTTTTATATATTAATTTATATGAAAATGTTAGTAAACTATTCTGATTTTCCTTCATGTTTTGAAATATCAATGAAGAATGATGATGACAAATTTGAATAAAAAAGATGATTTCAAACAACAATGACAAATAACGATGAAGAATTTTTATGACAAAAAAAAAAAAAAACTGACAGGATAATACACAAGTACCCAAAATTAACTATGCAATACAATTTATTCATTTCCATAATCTTTTTTAAATTTAAATGGTTAATTCCCAGTGAACGTTACGCTCCTTGTACGATGCGCATATATACAATGGTACACATATATACAATTATTAATTAATTGTATATAATATTGTATAAAATTATATTATTTCTATAAAAATATATAATTTTATATTATATAATTATATTAATTGTATAAAAATAGCGTACCGTACACTGGGATACAGCCATTTAAATCATCGATTTGAAAAAGCTGTTTTTATAGTAATGTTCCAAAAATTTCACATATTTCTGTTTATTCTTTCAAAGACATTCTGATATATGTTTATATCATGCCTGTATATTTTCTATATTCCGATATATGTTTGTATCATGCCTGTATATTCCATGTCATGTAGAATAAAAAGTTTAAGTTACCAACAAGTAAAAAGTGTAAGTCTACTTAATAAAGTTTAAGTCTACTTTCAGTATTCTATTCAAATATTGAAAGAAGACTTATATTTTTGAGTAAGTGGTTCAGAAAAAACTCCATGCTATGTCTATTGAACAATGGAAAGCACAAAATTTCAAGGGATATAATTTCAAATAATTAGTGAGTTTCATGAATATTTGCAAAGCATATTTACTGATTTTCATTTTCCAATGTATATTTTCTATGTAATATTGTGATTCTTCAACATTTAATTTAAAACGAAATGATTAATATAATTTTTTTCACAATGCTTTCAATATTATTTGTAGTTTTGAAAACAATATTTTCTAGTATTTAAATGAAAAATTATGTTATTAATTTAATATTTAATAGAGGTAAATTATTAAAGTAAAAATGTTTGTTATAATACTTAGCAAAAAATAAAAGTGTTATAGAAAAATAAAATTAAAACATTCATCTAAATTTTTTTTAAAGTTAAAATAGTTTACATTCAGCAAAATTAGTTATAGTCCAGATCCATTAACAAAAAAATACTTTGAAAATATTTTCAAGTGAAAACAAATACGTTTTTTTTATTTTACTGTAAAAAAAAAAAAAAAAAATTTTTTTGCATAAACAGATAAAATTTAAAAAACAGATTTCTGGCATTACAATGAACAATTTTAACCTACAATGCATTATTTTACCCAATTAATAAATCTCAATTTTGTAAAACTTACATACTGGTATTAAAAAATCTACTTTATTATGGTGTTTTTTTTTTATCAATAATTTGATCAAATTTTATAAATTGTAAAGTCAAAAATGTATACATTTCATTCTTTCAATCATACCTTTAGTAAATTTTTTTATTTAAAAATTAGTTTATAATACACATTAAGAAAAGCTTTTAATTGAAAAAAACAGTATGAAAAATTCTATAACCCTTTTATAAAATGTATACTTTTGATAAATTTATTTACATTATCTTTGTTAATAAATATTTATCCAAAAAAATTCTACTAAGATTGTATTATAAGCTTAACAAAGTTAAAACAAATCAGATTTTTTCTAATCACCAACAGTTTCACATAATTTTACTAAATTTATTTGCTTTAATATAAACTACACATAAGAGCTTTTGGTATTGTCTGTAGTAAAATTTTACTCCCAATAAGACTTATAATATAAACATATGAAAATTTTTACGAGCAGTAATTTTAAAAAAATATATAATTATACAAATTAAACATCTTTATATGTACATTTTCGATATTCAATTTAATTTCAAAAATTTATTATTCAAATTTTATTACAACAAAATACTTTTATAATCAGTGAATATCCCAGTTTAACAAAAATGATTGTAACGAAAATTAAAAATAATTTTTCCTTTTGTAAATAAATTATTGAAACCAACATCGACGGTATTGCTATCACTTAAAGTTAGTTAAAATAAATATTTTTTTAATTGAAAGAACACACGAATCAATGAAATTCTACAGATGTTATTTTAACATTTAAACGTAGAAATAGCTTAAAATCACGTTGTTAGAAATGTTAAAATAAAATTATTATTGAATCCAAAGAGAAAAAAAAATAACATTTAATTGCATTTATTTTATAAATTCTCTATACTTCGATATGACTTTTATTATATTTCAGAAACTGAGCTTTTGAAGACAAATTTCCCTTAAATTTTCTTCCGTTGAATGTATAGATAAATAAACATACCAATCATTCTCGTGTTTGACTATTGACTAAATCAAGCGCGTGATGAACATAAGTAATAGAGAAAATAAAATTTCGAAATATCTTTGCATTTCTAGTTTTGAAAAGTTACAACTTGGATTAAAACCAATCAAATAAGAAAACTTTTTTTAAGCGTGTATATGTACGCATGCGCGTAAGGTAAAATCTGACTGAATCTGCAGATACAGATCTATGGAATTGTATTCATCAATTGTGATAGATTGATCTCCCCTAGCGAATGCGCTGAAAAAACCACTTCACCACCAAATGCATGGGAGGAAACTATGACGTAATCGTTTGATGTTATTATAGACGGCATTAGTTGTGACGTCATATCCAGCAACTGTTTCCAAACATTTGCTGTTAAGCGCTATTTATCATTGAAACTGCCATAGACTTCGGTGATAGATTTTTAAATTGTCATTTTTGAAATTGATATTCATTATTTAAGGATAACGTGTTTGCTAAAATTTTTAACCTTTTGTTTGCTTAACCTTTGATTCTCGCCAAATTGTAGTCACAGATAATCACAAAGTTGGGAAAATCCAATCGTATTCTGGTTGCAACAGAACAATTTATTGTTCTGTGCCAACAAAAATCACCAATAAAATCGATAGCCAAACAAAAATCTCCAAGTTTGTCAAGAAGGCACTCTTAAATACAATATTAAACAAATGTTTACATTGTATTTGTTTCGAAACAGTTGTGGATATAACGTCACACTAATGTCGTCAATTCTGTTCAACCAATAAAACTTTATTATTTACATTATATTGAATTCTTGTTTTGAATGTGATTGAGAAGACTAATATTGTAATTAATATAAATTGTTTAATAAAGCATATAATTGTAAGAAAATTCTTTTTTATAAAATATAGGAATGACATTTTATCAAAAAAAAAAAAAAAAAAAATCGAAACGATCTCAACAATATAAAGTAACAAAAATAAACATTTTTTCAGATTATTATAGTTCTATAGAATTTAAATACAAGAATCAAATATTTTAATGACATTAAATAAAGTATTCTTGAATTATGAATCAGAGAGAGTTCTGCTTAGCATTATACCGATATCAATTGAGATGCATATTTAAATATAAGAAAAATAAGATTTTTCAAAACTGGATATTATTTGTCTTCACCATGCTCATGATGTATAAAGTAATTAAATACAGTAGAAATTCATTTCAATAAATTATATTAAAATAGGTAACACTGAGATTTTTAGTTATAGAAAGCAAATAAATAATCACCTATCAATTTCATTTCTTAAAAAAAAATGCTAGTAGATTTCCATTTCGAAATCAATGTTGAAAACATTTTATAAGCCCAAAATGTTTTTAT
Source organism: Latrodectus geometricus (assembly GCA_026290005.1). Classification (NCBI taxonomy): domain Eukaryota; kingdom Metazoa; phylum Arthropoda; class Arachnida; order Araneae; family Theridiidae; genus Latrodectus; species Latrodectus geometricus. The sequence continues at coordinate 8,987 of JAPDSC010152619.1, forward strand.
CTTTAGTGTATATTTTCCCTATAATCTACACTTTAGCTTTTACTTTTTCAAGAGAAAGGCCTTTGAAAACAAGATTATTATCTAAAAATAATTGCTGGTAACAAATAGAAGAGGCAAAACTAATTTGAACTTTCTTTTCAAGCTATACAGGAAACTTCATGTTATTATTATAATTATAAACATGTGTTTAGTGTCAAATTTGATGTATCAAGTCTACAATCATATGTTCCTTACTAGTATTACATAAAAAACATTTCCCTATATTTGATCAAGAAATGATCGAATAATCTTGTAAAGATGAGATGCCGAATACCAGGGCATATTAGTTTTGGAAATTATCGAAATGCTTTGAAACAAATTACATTTACGTTTTGTGAATTATAACAACTTTCTTAAGTTGAGGCTATAATATTAAACATAAATATAAAAAGCAATCATTCTTAAAATTACAATTAAAAAATATTTAAAAAGCCGGCTAATGGCCGAGTGGTTAGTGTTCCTGACTCCTTGACTGTTGGCCCCGTGTTTGAATCCCAGTATGGGCAAAGACGTTTCCTTTCTCTCTCCCTATATTTATCTTTGTCTTTCTTCTTCTGAAAGGATGGACGAATGTGGCCTGCTCTATAAACGGGTTTATGGTGGTGTGACGTGGGCAATGCGATTTGTACCTCCATGATTTGGTTCACAGGAGAGGATTAATGAACAAGAGAAGATTTAACAAGAGAGGATTAAACTTTACAAATGTAATGCACATGAATTTTTTAATTTTCAGTGCATTAAAACTGCATGCAGTGACTCCTCGCATACATTTTTAAATGTACTAGAATGTGTTTTCTACTTATAAATAAAGATTTAATTTGAATGCATAATGTCATACTTGAATTTATAAAAGTGATATTTTCTGTAGTCAGAGGGCATCTTCTACAACGCATTTGTTCAAGTCTTCACAATTTCCTACTTTCCGAGATTAATAACAACCAATTAAAGGGACATTCTTCCTAAAATTTTGAATTGTGCAAGACCACTGAACATATTTATTATTGTCTGAAATACCATCGAAACCCTCACGCATCGGAAAGGAAGCTTTTACTTACCAAGGAATCTTATCTGCCTTCTATCTAAAATAACCTCAAAATCATAAGAAATTATGCTTAAAGAAAAACGCAATTTATTATCTATTTACATCTATCTATCCATATATGTATGTAAATAATTATTTATTTTTCTTCATAAATAGTTTCAAATTTTGTCATCTTCAATAGAAAGTGTCTTTTTGAAAAGCAGGAAATAAATGTTCCCTTTCGCCTCGAAAGCTCCTTTCCTTGACTGCAGGAATCAAAAGAAAAACTGAGAACAACCGCAGCGTTTATTGGGCATGAGGAATAACCACATTAGCTTCTGGAAGTGAGAAAAACTAAACTTTTTTCACAGAGAAGGAGTTTGCTGACTAAGGTAAGGAAGTGGTTGGATTGATTCTGAAACAAAGTAATCATCCGCTATGTGGGCGTTGCTAATTTTTAAAAAAATTATAAGATTTTATTATTATTTATAAAAATTTTAAAATTTCTATCATAGATAAAATTAAATTTTTTCCAGCTATTCATAAATATATTTATTAATAGCGTTTATTACTCAGAGTTTCTAATCTCTTTATCTTTCTTAAGTTATTAATGTTTTAAGCATATCTTCAAAATATTAAGACAATTTAAAAATAGTAAAAACAATTTTAAAAAAAAAATTCAAACAAAATTACATTTTTATTCTTAAGAGCAATCGAAACTTACACAAAGTAAAGGTCTAGTCATAACAGAACTTGTGAAATATATTTTTAAATTACTCATAGACTTAACATTACAACTCATTTTCAATATGGCGAGGAATGAGTCCCATAAATACATATGTTCATT
>JAPDSC010152619.1:25893-46257 GCA_026290005.1 Latrodectus geometricus
TTGCTTTTAATTTATGTAAAACATAAATTAAAAGCAAGCAGAAAATTTAGAATAAATTATTGCTTAAAAAATTTACTTTGTTTGGAGGACTGTATAAAAAATTTATGTAAAACATTTTTTAAATATAAAACAGAAAATTCAATTCATATAGAAATGATTGCAATTAAACTTTACATTTATTTTTATGGCAAATAAATTTAATGAGATATTATATAAGATATTTAAATAAATATAATTAATATATTTGTGTGTGTACATCAAAACTGTAAATCTTAAATATAAAGTTTTTCACTCTATTTATATTATTATAAATAAACAAAATTCTAAACTAATAGAGTAAATAATTTTTACATTAAGAATGTACTTTACTTTCTACTAATTTTTATTTTGTTTAATTTACTATCGATACATATCTTATACTTTTTCATTACACTTTACAATATTTATGGTAAATATAAAATTTTAATATTTACATAGAACCTAGCTTTATTTGCATTTTTATGCATTAGATAGTCAAAAATGCCACTTATGGTAATATATCTTATTTAAACATTTTTAAAATGGAAAAGACTACATTCAATTAAAGGCAGTTTGTAATGCTAGTGATAATTATTACTTTATCACAATTATTGAGAATATTGAGTATAATATGATTTTTGTATTTAAATTTTAAAAGTACAAAAATTATCCTATTTCTTAATATAAGAACTGTTATAAAAAAATGTTTCACTATCTCCTACATGATAACTGTAATTATAACAAACATAAATTGAATTTGATCATTCTTGTGCAGAGTTTCAATACAGTAATGTTTAAAGAATAATTACGCATACACACAAAAATTAAATAATATTTTCATTGCTTCAATTGTAAAGTACTCACTACTTATTCCTTCAAATAACAAATTATTTTCATACCAAACACATTTTTATTAGGATATTAAAATAAAGGAAAATTTTTTATAAAAATATTCAATTGTAATATTTTTTATAAATTACGGTAAAATAAGTCTAATCAATCAAAAAAAAAAAAAAAAAAAAAAGAATAAATGCACCAAAAGTAAATATATAATTCTCTATTCTAAGATTCGAATTTTTAATTAAGAGAGTATATTCTCCTTTACAAAATCTCTTTAATTAAGACACTATACAAAAGAGATGATAAATAAATATTTATTTCTTTTGTATAGTGTCCTAATTAATTTTTAATATTATTGTGTTGTGCATTTGCAATATTGTGTTGTGAATACAATACCTTTTAGTAAAAAATTTTTTTAAAAAAGAAAGAAGGTTTACTTCATATTTAAAAAAATAAGTAGTAATGTAGGTATAGTAATAGTAATAAAACACGTATAGTAATAAAAAATAACTTGAGTAATGCACGTGTAGAAACAAACTTTCCATTAATATGGGAATAAATTGACCATAACAGCTTAAGCTACTTAGAACATACATTAAAATATATTTCAAATTAGATTTATAAAGTCCCCCCCCCTTTCCTTATAAATATCATAAAAGATATTATATCTAATGTTGTTCACTAATGTCAGTAGATATTAAAGAATATTATTCTTAGAACAAATATAAAAATGATTTTATCTACAATTTAAATAAATACGCTCAATAGTACACATTTTGGAGTAAAAATATTATAATTTATTAATTTATTCAACAAAATAAAGAGCATTTTATCTTGTTGATAATTTTGATTCCTCATATAAAATAGTGTAACAACACAAGATACACAAAAATGTTTGCATAAAATACTATTGCTTTCAGCAAAAAGGAAGTTTAATCACTGAACTAGTTTCAGAATTATATTTGTAAATGTAACTGAATCTTTATGGAAGCAATAAAGTATCCTATAAACACAATAAAATTTTAATGAATCATTTTTAAAACTGAAAGTAAATTAGATGCTCATTTTCGTAAACCTCAAATTTACAAAACTCGTGACTTTATGAATTAATATATGTACCTAGAAGGGACCCATAGAGGCAATGATAATATTAATTCCCATTTAAACTAACATTTAGAAAAAAACTATGGCTTGATTTTTAGAACCATTTTAAGGCTCCTATTAATTCTGAAAGTGAGTGTCTACTGTATTTACACTACTATATTACATCATTGTTTGCAAAGTACTTTATTACAATAATTATTCTGTTAAGTTTGTGGAATTTTCAAATATTTAAATAAAAACTATATTAACTGATATGCATTTCTTTTTAATATGCTCTCCAAGCAATGATGCTTATATGATTATCAATTGAATAAAATTTACATTTTTCTTCATTGAAATATTTCTAATTTTGGTGCTACCAAATACATCAACTTTTATAAAATAACCACATAAAGCAAATTAAATGTCATCAAAGCATTATGGCTTTAGTTGTTAAATATTTAGGCTTTAGTTGTTATATATAAGAATCAAACATAATTTTGTTACTTAATGTTTAGTATTTCCGGGGGGGGGGCGTAATCTTGTTATATTGTAGTAAAATTAACTAAAAACATTTTTTCAGGCATCTTATTTATTTACAACAGCAATAGAAAGTAAGAAAAATTTATAATATGTTACAATCAAGCTTAGGTATGCTTTATTTAAATGACAATAAAACCAACTTAAATAGACTATGATGCATTAATATTTACTCAGGATGCTCTATCCTTTAATTATTTTCCTACGTTTGAAAATGTTAGGAATATTTAAAAAAAAAAAAATTATATTTTTTCCCTATCCTTAATTATAATACATGTTATCTCTGTCAGACCATTGCAATATTTCCTTATATTTATACAATCAAAAACTATTAATATTTTAAGTTCCATTTATTTTATAATTAATACAGATTTTTTTCATTTGAAGACTAATATTCATAGCTTTATTTGTATTTTGATATTTTAGCACCATAGCATGGATGAGATGACAGAAATAGTTTTCCCTTTTTTTATATATTTTTTCCGTAAACTGCATTTAAATTTACTATAAATAAGTACTGTATTATTAGTAAATGGATATCAAAAATAATTTAACTGGAACCATTGACTGTTGTATCTTCTGCAAGAAATATAAACAAGTGAATAAATTTTTTTCTATACTTTTGGTTTTTGTTCTGAGTTCTTTCATATACTCTTGTTATGTTATATAGGGGTATAAACTTTACATAGAGATCAAAAGTAGATCCTATCAATTTTTGCACTTAAAATGTTTATTAAATTTAACTATTTATGTAAGTAATTTCGATTTTCTCTTAGTTAAGTTTTGCTTTCTAGCACACACCAAAGTCATTTATTTTTTGTTATCGTTATTCTAATTGTAAAGAATATTTTCTTATATATGCTCTTCATAAAGAATTTTAGTTCCCTTTTATATTGGAAGAATTTTCGGCATACTTTGTGCTACACTTTCCTTGATTAGTTAGCTTACCTGTAAAATATTTCTTCATTATTTAGCAATTTCCTAACCTAACCTTTCCAATTAGAAAACATAAAGAAATAATAAAATTAACAAAAAAATTTGTCTCACAAGCATTCTTAATGATTTCTCCTCTGTTCATCTACTTAATGAAATCATATATCTCATATTTGAGTTTACAAACTGTTTTAATTTTCATTGATTTAGTTACATATTCCATTAAGAATGGAAATTTTTATGGCCAGCTCGGCATAAAAATGTTTATTTCGATAGTTTTGTTGACTAGTTTTTAAATATTCATGGTTAATAAGTACTATTTTATTTTTAATCGAATCTATACTGAGTGCAACTTAATTTTAAATGATGTCATTTATCAATAAAATGAAACTTACATTTACTGAATTAGTAATTAAAATATTATATGTCATTAGTTCATTTTTGAAAGTTTGCTAACAAGTCTGTTAAAAACTAGATATTATAATGTTCCCTAATGGAATTTCTTTCGCTGAAATCCAGAAGTGATTGTTAAATCACCATTGGTCATTTAAATATTTCATGATGAGATTAGTTTTCTCAGTTAATTTAGTTTCATAAGCTCAAATTATTTTAATAACTATTTAAAATTACTTTCATATCTGTTGGATTGATAATTGGATAGACGGATACAAAATTGTGTCTATTGGATAGAAGGATACAGAATTGTACCAGATCACAGCAATAAATCTTTTGAAATATCAACCCTTAAAAGATTTCTTTCATGCACATTTCATGTGACACCACAGAAAACTTTGATTTACTGAAATTTTCAGAAGTGATTATTTTGTTATCAAGCATCACCTTGCTTTTTGATACATTAATATGTGTATTATAAAATAACTGACAAATAAATTCTTTGCAGTAGCTAGTTTTGGTAGGAACAATTTTTGTGCATCGAAATATGGATCAGTTGTTTCACTAGATATGTTTTTTACTCTGCTATTCATATTTAAAATTTTCATTTGCTTTCAATTTAAAAGGAAAATATATAAATGCGTCACTGATTCATACTCTTTGAGATTCTGAAATGATTGTCAAACAAATCTTTATTTTTTTTATCGTTCTTAAAGATAAAAATCAATTTTTATTTCATTTAAATGGTATTTTTATACTGTATCCTTACATGATTTTGTATCAGCATTACAAGGTTTCCTCAAAAACAAAAAAAAGCATACCACACAATCATTATTCTACTACATCTGTATTATTATAAATTCTTTTTCTGTTTATTGTGATTATTTACTTGTATTTATAAAATTATTTATGGAGATTAAAACTTTACTCCTATTACACAAGAGGAAAAAATTTACTTAGTTAATATTAACACAATTAATGTAAGGTAATGAATAAGATTTTCAAAAATTAAAACTGAATATTAACCCTTCTTTGCATGATGGTGGAAATTTCCATCATAACCTATAATGCCCAAAAATTATATAAAAGAACAAGTTCACTTTAAGTTGATCGTGTTTGGATACCTTTTTAATGTCCATTGCATAAAAAGAAACATAGCTGTCAAAAATAAACAAGTGTCATTATCAGTGCTTAAAGTTGTCTCATTCCGCTGTTTGTTGTAGTTGCAATAAACGTATGATTTCGTTTATAATTTTGTTTTATTATATTAGAGTTTCTATTGCTAAAAAATTGACAATGAGTGGAAGAAAGGTTTGTAACACGTGTTATTTTCCTCTTTTATTTCTATTTAGTACTGAGCTAATGATCTAACTTTGGATGATGATGGAAATTTTTAGCATATTGTTTTTTGCTAAATTTATACTATAAATATATACTAAGATTTTTTTTAACCATTTTTCCTTTAATTTTGAACATGAATTATATCAACTTGATTTATTTCACCAATAAAGAAAAAATCATGCAAAGAAGGGTTAATCAAACATTTAATAACTGATTTCAATTGGTAACTTCATTATCTTGCTAATCATAAATTTATGTTATAAAATTAAGTCTAAAAAATTCAGCTTAATATTCTGATAAATTCTTCAGCTAGTAAAATTTAGAACTTAGGTATAAAATACACTTTCAATGGAAGATTCCCACATCTTTAAGACTCTATAATATAATATTCTAGTAGTTTCAAAGTAAAAAGTAAATTCTACCTTATATCAAACCTGATATAAAATAAAGAGATTGCAAATGCCTACAAAACTTTATTGCGGTAATTTTATGTAAAACAAATAAAAGAACGTGCTGCTAAATAAACAAATCTACTATTTACTTTTAGGTGACAAATTTCAATATGAATCAAAGGAACAATGAAAAGAGGAGTGTCATTTTAACATAATAAATATCAATGAAGATACTTTATGTCTAAAACAAAAAAAGTAAATTTTCAAAATATTGAAACTCCAATTAATATAAATAGAATGAAAGCTTAAATAGGTTAAGAGTCATAAGAATATTATGTAATACAATAATTTGATTTTTGAATATAGTTAGCTATACTAACTTACTTCAAATCTAGCAGTCACAAAGGATTGTTTAATTAATGTTATTGAAATAAAATAAAAACGCAGAATGATTGTGCACACATAGGAGTTGAATTAGTATAATCTAATAATAATTGTTAGAAAATGAATTGCAATTTATTATGACACTAAACTAATACAGAAAATATTTTCAGTCATTTATTTATTGTTATTGTAAATAAAGTATTATCTGCAAGGAAAGATTATTATGGAATGGGAAACTTGAATCTTAAGATGATGCACTTGTTTTTCACTACATGAATTTCTGGGAGACTATTTTACAATTTCACCCTTATATAACATTAGAAGGGCAATTCTAAAAATTAATTGCAATCAATTCAAATAAAATGTGTTTATTAGTTGTACGGGATTTCAATTTAAAAAAAAATAAAACCCACAGAAAACTATTTACCTTTGCAAACATAAATTTTTAACCAAATAATTAGAAAATATGTGAAATAAATTCAAATCATCATAAAAAAAGGAAGAAAAGTATTATTACAATAAATACATAATGATATACACATTTTAAGAACAAAAGTACAATACTTAAAGGTTTCTAAAATAAAATGAAGACTCTTACTATATTTTGATTCTAATTATAAAGAATAAAATGATTCTTCAAAACATAAATCGTGATTTTGTGTAAAAAAATCACAACAAAAAAGACCATAATAAAATTTTAGTGATTTAGTTTCAAAATTTAGAAATACTTTGATTGAAATTTTATACCGCTTTATACAAAGAATTTACACTAATGTTAGTTATTAGTAAACTAATAAATTAATTAGTAGTAATTCAAGAATAGTAAAAAAATTCCTTTCCAAATGTAAGAACTAAAAGGCTTTCTTTACAGTAATTGAAAAGTCAGTAGAAATTAATTATAATATTGTTTCTTATTTCATGCAATTATGAATTACATATTTTGTACTCAGTAGTAAAATAAATGCATCTGAATTATTGCATTATTCTTGTTATATTTATTGTTATCAATGACAGTATGTTTAACAATAAGATATCGACGGAGAGAGGAAAAAGTATAGCTTTCCATTGCTAGACGATTTTTCCGCACGCCTCATTTTGCCACTAATACATGGGATTAATTTAAATTTCATCATAAAACAACTAAACTTTAGGGATGAATATTATACAGTTTACGTCCAAATACATGGATACTTCTACAGATATGGACAAATTTCATTAAGATGCGTATCTCCTTGTCACGTAAGGAGTATTAAAAATAAATACGTTTTTCTCCAAAATATTTTTTTATACTAAAATAAACTCATAGAATACATTCAAAATGCATTTCATCCTAATAATTTAAATATATTATGGATATTTTTGTTTTAAAGGCACTTTAAACTAATTAAATAAAATAGAAAGCAAATGTCATCACATGTAGAACTAAATTTATAGGGCTCTTCTCCTAAAATATAATTTTAATAACATAAATGGCAGCAGTACCTTAAGAGTTGCCTTTTACAACATTTGTAACCAACGTGTGAATGTTTTAAAATGCATCTGCAATGAAAAAATGCAAAATACTGGGTGCATTTTATATGGAAAGCAATTAAAGAATTGCACATAATAAACATGCTCCCAATGCATTTGTAGAGGTGAGTGATTATTGTTAAATATAATACTCTACCTTAAAGGTTGCACTTGGAAACAATTATATTTTAATAATTGAGAATACAACAGATTCCAGGTATTATTGCTGAGAATTTCATAAAATAAATCAAAACTCGTCTCCAAGTCCCATGTCAAGTAAAGCGCGCATGAAAAATAAATATTTATTTCTCCAGAACTGTATTTTTTATAATAAAATGAATCTATAGAACACATTAAAAAGAGCATTTTATTCTAAACAAACTTAAGAATTTTTATGCTTTTATTTTATTGGCAATTTATTCTATCTACAAAAGCGTCTGAAATTGATCACATAATGAACTAATTTATATATATATATATATAATGAGCTTCACTTCACAAAACTTAATTTTCTTCATAATATAAATACTAGCATTGCCTTAGGGATTGTACACTTGCCCCAAACTTGCATTTTATATAAAAATCACATAACGTATTTTATATAATAAATGAGCCTACTGCATTCGAAGTTAAATGTGTAAGTGATATTAAAGCCCTCTTATAGGATATTTTAATAAACTACACGCGTAAAAATTATAATTTAGTGTTTACAGATAAAACAAATTGCAAGCATTGGAAAACTGCACATTTCCTATGCCATAAATCTTCATAAAATAAAACAAAAATCATGCATTCTACAAATCCCATGTCAAGTAAGGCGTATTAAAAATAAACAGGATTTATCCCAAAAACTGTATTTTTCATAATAAAATAAACCCATAGAATACATTAAAAAATACATTTTACACTAAATAAACTTAATTTTTATGGATTCTTTATTTTATTGGCACTTCATACAATTTTCAAAGGCATGCAAATATGATCACATATACAAAGAAATTAATAAAAGTTTTCTCCTAAAATTTAATTTCTTAAGGTACTGCTGGTATATATATTATTATTCAAATAACGTTTTAGGGGAAAAAAACTCCATAAATTTAGTTTCATACGTAATGGCATTTGCACGACATTGAAAATTGTGTAAATACCAATAAAACAAAAGTACCCTAATATATTTTTACAGTATGTTTATTTAGTAAAAAAAATAATCTTTATAATAAATAAGTATTCTATGGGTTTATTTAATTATAAAAAGCAAAGATTTTTCAGAAATAAGTATTTATTTTTATCGTAGCCAACTTGACAGCGGACTTCGAGATTTGATGCCTTTTATGAAATTTACAGCCTTAAGGAATGCCAATTATTGCAATGCCTAGAACCAATTGCATCAATAAAAACTTTTTTTAAAAAAAAAAAAACCCTTTAATAAGATTTTCTATAGGAGGTCCTCTTTTAATCTCACATACACATACCATTAAAAATGCATTGGGCCCGATTATTGTATAAAATTTGTTAAATACTTTTTATATATAATGCACGTATAATTAGAAAGCATTTTACAACATTCACACGTTGGGGACAACTGTTTTAAAATGCAACTCTTAAGTTTCAGCTGGTATTTATATTATTATTAAAATGATATTTTAGAAAAAAAAAACCCATAAATTTATTTCAACATATGACCACATGCCTTTTAAAATAGTTTAAAGAGCCGCCTACGGAACAAAAATATCCGTAAATATATTTAAATTATTAGGTTATTAATATACACTATTTAAAGTATTCTATGACTTCATTTTATTACAAAAAAGAAAAATATTTTCAAAAATTAGTATTTATTTTTATTGCGCCTTATTTGACAACGAACTTCGAGATTTGCATGAGATTTGATACATTTTAGGAAATTTACAGCCATAAAAAATATCAATTTTTGCAATACCAGGAATCAATTGCATCTGTAAAATCTAAATAAATTGCTGAACTTTTAGTTTAATCAGATTTTTATAGGAGGTGCACTAATCTATCACACACACCTATAAATGCATTCGGCACGATTATTCTATAAAATTTGTTAAGTGATTTTTATGTAAAATGCAACCACAGTTAGAGTGCATAATACTATTTTCACACGTTGGATACAGATGTTTTAAAATGGATATCTTAAGGTGCTTCTGGCATTTATATAGTTAACATAAAGATATTTTAGGAAAAGAAAACTCCATTTATTTCTATATATCAGGGCTGGCCAAACTTTTGGGATCCGGGTTCAGCGATCTACTCCACATTAAAAAAATCGAAGGCGGTCTACCAATGGCAGAGCTAAATTAACGTACATATTTATTTTCGATGACAAGAAAAAATGTTAAATTATGTTATTTTTCTTAAAAAAACTTAATATTTACAAAATAAAAATTTACTGACGAAAATAATCAAAGTATTCATATATCAAAAACTGGCTAACCTTTTAATTTCGTTTAGTTGAAATTTGGCACTTTATATCTGCGATAAGTTTATCATATTGTGGCTGGTACGATCTTATTGCAATGCAGAAACACGAAATTAAATGTTCATCTGTTAAATACGACCCATGTTTGTTTTTTGTTCATGGTTGAAAAAGCAGATTCGCAAAGATACCTCGATCCAAAGTATGATTTCAAATACAAAATCAATTTGTAAATATTTGGAAACGTTTCCTCAAAAATTATTTTCCAAAATTCAGTATCGCTAAATATGCTCTGGATTTAAGAAATATATCGCATCTTAATTTAATAATTTCTTCCTTGACCGTGACTGATGTGATATTTATTAAATGTTCTATTTTTTCAGATCTTCTTCTTCTTGAGCTTCTCAGATAGATAAGTGGCACCTCTGCATTGTTGCATTTTGTACCAAATATTTTTTTCAGATACTCTATCAATGTTGACACTTTCATTAAATGGAAATATCATAAAATTGAGTATTTCTCTCCACCTAATTAAGTCAGCGAATCTTCTTTCAAATTCTTCAAACAAAACAAGTAAGTATACAACTTCGAAGTCTCGGTTTGGATTATGAATGCACTCTTCCTCCATGTTTTTGAAGGTTCTCAATTCATGTTTTCTTAATTGAGATCCATACTTTTCTATAGTTTTTTTTAATGTTTTAATCGCGATCATTCATATCCGTTTTAGGTTTTATATACATAAATCGTACACCTTTAATCATAAATCTTTAAATCGTCAAGCTTTTGAAAGTTTGCTTTGGGTTTATAACGTAAACAGTAGAAAATTTTTATTTTAAATAATTCCTTGATTCTGTGTCATAAGTCATAAATCAAATTGTTAATATCCGAGTTCATTATCGGGATGGTCGCGTGGACTACCTAATATGTCTTCGCGGTCTATCAATCGACCGCCTTCGACGTCTTGGCCACCTCTGCTATATATGATGGTATTTGCGTTCCTTTGAAAATACTTTAAAGTGCCTATGAAACAAAACATCTATTATATACTTAAATTGTTAGGCTTACTTTCTACTTTTCTACTTTTAAAATTATTTCGTGTGGTCTCATTTTATTATAAAAAAAATAAAGAATTTCCTAAATAAGTATATATTTTTGTTGCGCTATACTTGACAGCGGGCTTCGAGATTTGCATGAGATTTGGTGCATTTTATGAAATTTACAGCCATAAGAAATGTCAATTTTTTCAAATCTGTGATCAATTGCATCGGTAAAGAGTAAAACAATTGTTACACTTGTGGTTTAATTAGATTTTATAAAAAAAAAAAAATTGCTGTAATCTCTAGCAAACACACCTTTGAGAACGATTATTGTATAAAATTTGTTTAGGTGCGTTTTATGTAAAATAATTTGGGAGCATTTAACACACGTTGAGTACAAATGTAAAAATGCAACCAAAATGGTGCTGCTGGCATTTGTATTTATGATAAAATGATATTTTAGGAGAAAAACCACATAAATTTATTTCAACATGCGATCACATTTGAGCGCATTTGAAATTTTATTTACCAGATTCGTGTAATCAATTTAGATCACTGTTAATGGAGATTTCCTTTTGCCGTTAAATTACCGATGGTGATATTTAAATTTTACTGATATCACTATCAGTAACTTAACTATCACTAGAGCGATAGATAAATTACTTTACCCTAGAATTCTTGAGAACAGAGGCGAGCGTTTCTTTCTCATTGTTTAAAAGGGTAAGTAATGAGAAATTTCCGGTGATGTAGAAATATTTTTCTACATCACCTGAAATTTCAGAAATGTAGAACAGAAGGGGGATCCTTTTTCCACAAAATCAATAATTTTGTGGAAAAAGGACCCCCCCCCCTTCTTTTATACATTTCCTTCCATTTTTCGGGAGGGGGGGGGAGGTTAGCGTTTCATAATTTTGTTTCGGATTTTTTTTTTTTGGATTTACCGTATATTTAAATAACATAATTGTCGTTACATTACGTATAGATAAGTATAAATTTATGATACTCATACGCATTTCAATAGACTTAAAGTGTGTGGCCATTCTCAACAGTTAGCAGTTTATTAACTGTTTAAAACTTGACATAGATTGTATGAAATGGGAAATTGTGCAAAATTTTTACAAGAAGGATTATAAGCTTCGTTCCTTCTGGGGGATCTTTACTTGATATTGAAGACTGCCTTAATGCAGAATCTATTTTTGATCCATAGTTTGATATGTTTCTCTTGTTCATAAATTTAATTGATATAATAATTTATTGCTCTAATTTGTTTTTTATGTTAATATTTATAAAAAAGATCCTTAAATACCATGTATTATCTCTTGACTTAAAGCTTTCTCAACAGACGAAAAATTATAAAAAATATTTATTAACATTTCATTTTGTTATAATTCGAAATTCTTTCGAAATATTTTTTATACCAATAGTACATTTTTCATTTGAATAGCTCTATCATTTTTTCTAAAGCACATTTTTGTCTCCATTGTTACCTTTTCACTAGGTTATGCTAAGATATCTAAATTCCTGAATCAATAATTTTGAGAATATCATGGATTTCATCTTTAATTAAATTTAAATCAGTTTCATTACTAATACACAATGTATTGTTGTTGTCACTTATGGCACTTTGCGAAGTCCAGCCCGCCCGTGTGTGTGTTAGGTGAATGTAGTCAGAAGGAGCATCTTCCTTTTTTTAATAGAGCACGCCCATACAAGGATGAAAGTACGACTTTTGGTTCACTGATGGCAGCACCATCTGAGTGTTCCACTTTAGAGATTGAAGCCAGAGAAGACTCAAAGCCTAGCTCTAAAGCAAAGGAATCTACTTATTTTTTTTATTTTACTCCAAATGACATAAAACACTGCCTATGCCATGTTTCATCCGTTTTCCGACATTTCAAATCCGAAATCCACCTTCAAAAGGCTGGGATTACGTTTCTATCCACCTATCTTGTTTTGACTAACTTTCCTCTACTGCCTACTTATCAGAATCACTAATAAATATGTAAACGTCAGACTAAATAGAGCTATCTAACAATAAGATTTGGCTAGCCTATACTTGAGGGCGCCCCCTTGATTCTCGCCAAGTTGTGATCGGGTTGATTGCCAAATTGGGCAAAACCCAATCGTGCTCTGATAGCAACAGAACAATTGATTGTTCTGTGGCAACAAAAATCACCAATAAAATCGATGGCCAAACAAAAAGTCATCAATTTGCCAAAATTGTGACCGTTTCCATAGAGGTTGCTGTTATTATTAGAAGAAACTTGACCTTCGAACTGTATAGTTTGAAATCTAAATTATATCAAGATCAAACTTGTATATAGCAGATGGAATTACCTTTGAAACAGTAACTCATCAGTTACTGTTGTCAAAGGTAATTGTAATTGTTCATTGTTGACCAAAATGAAATTATTCGACTTTTCAAAACAAAAGCCGCAAAATAGTAAAGTTTAATCAAACCAATTATGGAATATGCACAAAGTGTAGATTTCAACCACTATTCAAACAATAATCTCTTTGAAAATTGTTTAAAAGAAGTTATATCAAAGAGAGTCGATTGTTTTACAAAATTAATTTAAATAAATAAATTAATTTCAGAATGGAATTTTATGAAATAAATTATACACTTTGATTTTTACCTTAGAGTAATATATTTTTCTGTTCTATCTTCATTTCATTGTTGACCAAATTTTATTAAATTCGCGTGAAAAACAGATTATTTGTAACAATGGCTGATTAAACACTATGAACTTATTTATCAGTTTTACGAACAGAAATTAAATCTTCCAACAATTACTGAAAGATAACAATGAAATATAATGAACCACAGATATGAAACAATCAACTTCGTCCCTTTTCTGCACAAGTTTATTGACAATAGGTTGACAATTTTTATCCTCCAAGTAAAATAATCTTCCATAGTTATATTACACTGCAATAGCCCTGAATAAAACGTTGTATATCTCAAACAAATCTGCAATAGTTTATTTTCATTACATCTATTCTCTCCAGAATGTCTCGAGTACTTAAATTCGTGAGAAATAAGATGTAAGTATACATATTATTCATAATACTTAAAATGGAACAACTTTGATATACCCCCCCCCCCAAAAATTACGCGCCAAATCTGGCACTACCTACGGACTTTTTAGGGTTGCTCTTTCTTATTTTGGTGTTGCTAATTCAGATTTTTTCAGCTTTTAGGTTTTTGCTGTTGCCAAATTTAGTATTTTCTTGCATTTTGTACCATTTTTTGAGTTATTTTTTTAAAGTTTTTTTATGTATTAATTATTTGTACTTAACGAGAATCCATCTTGGCGAGAAAAAAGGCACCAAAAACAGGTATTATGGTTTGGTGTGAAAAAAATGTTGCCAAATTTCCGATTTGGGGGGGTATATCAAAGTAGTTCCCTTAAAATATTCGTTTTAAATAAGTTAAATCTTATTAGAGTGACAGAATATTTTTAAATAATTTAAAATTCAAGTATTAGTATCAAGTATACATTCTAAAATAATATATCAAAATACTTGAATTTGAAAATAAGTTATATGAGAAAAAAATAAATATTCACGTTAAACACTTTATATATTAAACAAAGATTTTATCTACATACTGAAGAATTATTACAATAACTACAATCTAATCGTAATGACATGAAAATTTTCAAATAATGTTTAAATATATCACAAACATTATTAAAATGATAAAGCATTATTATAAACGATTTTGAAGTACACTTTAAAAACTGAGATTTCTGAGGTCTCTCGACGTCAACTTTCATGAAACTTTTTTCTATTTATTTTAAAATTTTATAACATTTGACAGTGGTTAATCAAATCACTAATAAAATATTAATTACGAAAATTAATACAAACGATTTTGTCAAAAAGAAAGTTTGGTAAAATCCTAGGAGAGCCCACATAATTAAACTGAAGAAAAGCGCCAAGGCAGAAAAAAATGGCTAAATAAGAATTCCAGAAATAGTTAGGTTTGTCATATATAGTGTATCAAAGTAGAAATACCACAAGACTGGGGAAATTTATAGCCAACCAATTTTATTCGAGTGAAGGGTGTGGGCTCTGCTCAGATCCAATCATAAGTTTCAATAAATGTATGACTTCTATTTCATTATTAATTAATTTCTTGAATTTTCTATTATATTTTAGCATGAAAACAAGAAAAAATTCAAAGAAAAATAATGATACTAATTCTGAAACAGTTAGTTCATTATCTTGTGATAAGAGCCCTCATTATGGAAAACAGACAGACTTTGTAACATCATATGAACCAGAAATTGACCAAAAAATCTCCCCTCAAAATAAATGCGAATCTGATATAACATCTAAGATCATAGAAGATTCAGAAAATTCAAATCCAAATATTCAAGTGGAAAAATCTGAATCATCAGAAGTTTTAAGCCATTTTGATGAAGAAATGCCGGTAGTGAACATCAGTCAATCGATCATAAATAATCAATTTTCAAAGCAGATTAATTTTGGGGACAACTTTGACAATGCAACTGATAAGACTAACATCGATGATGACTGTCATGAAGTAAGCATGAACAATTTCAATCGTGCAAAAGAAAATGAAACAGAGTCGAATCCACCCTGGTTGTTGCGTGATTGGTCCATTGTTATAGAAGAGCAAAATGAATTTGAAACACTGCGCATGATGGAGATGAAGAATTTTGAAAAATTCACAGATCCAAGAAAAAGATCTCTTTCAAATGACTTAAACGGTAAAGAAGACACCAAAATCCAAATATCGGAGGAAGATCCAGAATTTACTTACGATACAACTTATGCTTCAAAAGAAAATGATAATATCGAACAACATTTGAAAACTGACGGCAAAAAGGGTCATGAAAATCATGAGTTTGAATCATACGAAGCATGGACCCTACGTGATTGGTCGATTGTTCTCAAAGAACAAATGGAGATGGAAAACTTAACGAAGGAACTTGCGAATAGATCAAACAGTAAAGAAAAATCTCAAGAAGGCCAGGAAAACATTCGTGATAACAAGACTGATGAGGGCGACACTGAATGTGAAAAGCAAAATTCAACATCAAGGATAGAAAATGAATCATTTTGCATGGATCATCTCTTGGAAAAGGATGAAGTAATTAAACAGCGTTCGAATATAAACATTGAAGAAAATTATGACTCAAACAAACCATTTGAGCTCCGTGACTGGTCAACTGTAATCGAAGAGCAAATCGAAATGGAGAAATTAAAGATGAATGTTAATGAAAGATCGAAGAAAGACGGGAAAACACCTATTTCAAATTTATTATCAGAGAAGTATGCTCATGAAGGTAATTTTACAGAGGAAAAGGTAAGTGTCACTAATAATTACATAGGACAAGAACTTTGTGAAGGGAACTCTCATAGGGAAAGAAAGACAGAAGGAGGACATTTTGTTGAAGATAGGGATAACACCAGTGAAGACACGAAAGTAAATATTGAAAGAAATGTAACATCTGAAAAGAAACAAACTTTCTTGAGAAGATTCTGGAAAGGGCTCAGCGGCTTAAAATCAAGAAAGAAGCAGAAAGGGGTAAAACCCAATAACATGTATGTAAAATTTATTTATTTTTTATAAATTCTATACTTAATCATCAGCGGTTTTTCTCATTGTAAATGTACTCCCTTTCCTTTTATACATAGGTAAATGGTGGAAATAAAAGAAAGGAAAGACAACGCAGAAGGAAAGGAATGGCAAAAGAATGGAAAAGGACGAAGCTTGATATATTGGGAACTGAATCCAGAGAACCTAAAGAAAGATTTTGTAGGAACAATCAGCACCCTTATACAGCTCAACTTTAGCTTAGGAAGATAAAGTTCAGAAATGCAAACTTTAGCTTAGCAAATTTAAGAAACAGTTATTAGCAAGAAGAGATGATTTTTTTTTAGTTAGGTACAATTTTAACAACTTATATATGCAGATGTTAGCTCCATAATAAAGAAAAAATTTAAAAACTGCAATATTCAAAAAAATCTTACGAAATTCAAGATGTTCTTGATCAAAATAATCTAAAAATAAAATTCGACCTTTTTCGTTACAGTAATATCAAAATTTTCCGTTTAAATAATGTTAATAATAGTCGTTCCATTAAATAAGTTGTTCGCGCAGGTAGTTTTATATACCTGAAATAAGTTTAAAAATTACATTTCATTTGAGAATTTCTAAATTTTTAATCAGTTTTAAATAATTTCTAGGTATATTCTTACCTATTTTCAGTTACAGGTAGCTCAATACCTGAGAGTAGCATTCATATTTTTATGAATAACTTGCACCTTTAAAAAGTTCTTGATCTGCAACAGATGTATAGGTATAATCTTACCTATTTCCACCCAGGTATTTATTACCTGGTTACTAAAGTTAGTTTAAAAATCAAAAATTCATCAAAAATATTTCCTTCTCAAAATTTTTCGGATTTCCAAATTTTTACTTCATGATGGGTATACCTCATTCCCACACACTTATACTTCAACAAATATTATGTATTTCTAAATTTTCAAGGACATCTTGCTACCAAAAAAAAAAAGGAAAAAAAAAAAAAAGAAACCCAATAAAGTAATATTCATTAAAAATAATAAGTATGTTCAATCTCCATTTACTATAAATAAAAGAGATTCAGCAGCGAAGATCAACAGAAGACAGATGAAGGAAAAGTCCAGTTTCGGAATGCATCAGATGTTGTCAGAAGGCTATTGGAATGGACGGAGCGGCCCAGGTGAAGGAAAACGAATGCAGAAATAATATTTTGGCAAATACTTTAAATTAACTGGCGAGACGATGACATCTTTTATTTTATTTTATTTTTTATATATATCTCATGAGTTTTTGGCTATTTTTTCGGCTTAATAAATATTTCAAAATTCCAGTTTTGTTTGTTTTTTTCCATTCTTAAGTTCCATTTTGAAAAATTGGTTAAAATGAAATAGGTTGTAAGCTTGATTTTGCACTTTTCTACGCAAAATTTCTTTCCAATTATTTATGAATAAAATAACCATTTATAAAATGTGCATTATCAATGTATATTAATTTTAGCCTAAATCTAAATACCGTTCAAACTAATTGATTTAGAAACAAAAGAAAACTATTCCAATGGCTAACAATGTTAGATGACCCATTACATTACAGAATTAACATTTTCGAAAGCCTAACAGCTGAGTAAATTATCTTAAATTTAAACAAAAAGTAAAAAAAAGTAATTTGTTTTTCATTGGTTGCATACTTGATAAGTTCACCAAACAAGGATATAGTTTTGCAAAAACAAATTACATATATACATATCTATGCATATATATGTAATAATGTATGTTATATGTATATTGAGGTTTACAAAATGTTAACTTTTCAAATCATATAATATTAATATTTAGATTTATGATTATTTAATGAATTGACTGAACTCAATTTTCATGCCTTAATTCATTATAGCTGTAAAGGTATACTAAATAGTCCCGAAATTTCCAAAAATTCGCATCTAAATTTTTTGATATGAAATAACTTGTGTGTTTCAATTTAATTTCTTAATATGTAATCAAATAACAATTGAAATCTTTATTTTCATTTAAAGATAAATATTTAATTCTCAAATGGGATATCAACAATCAAACGGAGTTCAAATTTAATCTGTAGAATATTCTTACATAATTTATCGAGAATCAGCCAGGATGGCAATGCGCTGCTCCACTTTTCCATTTGAACCTTCCTCTAGTCCGACTTCCTCAGTACACTTGCCATAGGTACGCGTTTATAGGGTAGGCAACCATCCATACTCCATTCATATAAGAAAAGGACAAAGACAAGAGAAAGTACATCCATGCATGAACAGGGATTCGAAGACAAGACCTCCCTATCCACAGTCAGGCACGCTGACCACTAGACAGGGGTTTCGACACTGTCTAAGAAAATATATAATCATTTATGATAAATATAAAAATATTAATTTATATACATAAAGTAGCACATACAACAGATTATTTCAAAATCATTTCTGATTAATATCATGAAAAATCTCATCTTGTAGTAGCAACATTTATGTTTGAAAGATGTTTAAAGTAATCATATGTGACTCTTAGTTAATTTCTAACGTTTTCTAATGTAAGCTTCACGGATTAAGATTACAAAGACAAACATGCAATTCCAGAAGAAATTTCTGAATTGCATCATTTACGAAATATTCAGTACGTGACTTAAAGATGTGCCCAAAAAATTGCATGAATTTTCCCTATTCATCTGTGCAACATTTTCAAAATAAGATGTCATATATTGGCATCATTTCACATACTTTCTAATAATATTTGCAATTACACTGAAAAATTTATTTTACTGAACTGTAATATCATGAAACATTCCTTAAATCTTAAGTTTATCTGCTGTGTGGTGGCAGCATTCCAAAAATAATAGAATATTTGTTGTATGAATTATACTTCTGTGAGCTATAAGCATGAGAGCAATGTGTTCCTTTAAAATAATTATTATTACATGATCTTTTTGTATGCAATATTACGTTATTTCTTGCTGATTAACAAAAATAACGGTTAAAACGTTATTTTTGTCAATCAGCAAGAAAGGTATTTTAAGCTATCGACAGTGTTTCAATATTGTAGTTGCACCAGCATGCTTCCCTGTACCTAGCCCTGAGTTGGTCGCTATAAGTTTGATGGAAGCAACCGGTAGGAGTCTTCGTAATTTTGAAGCAGGGACCAATCAAAAGTCCTGAATACTTGACATGCCACCCTCTTACCTGGAGGACATTGAGACCATATTTATAATATTTCAATGTGCAATCCGCATACGAAATATAGTAATTAGATAAAGAAATGTGGGAGATACGTTAGTGTTCCGTTTCAAATGATACTTCAGTTCTGAGTGCGACAGAATGCGATCAATAGACAAAACTTAAAAATACATTATATTGAAATATTTAGCAACCTAACTTATATTGAATCATAAATAGGACAATCTGGAATAAGTCCTTTCAAAGTTTTATTCATTTGGAAGACGGTTTGAATATATGTTGATATGTTAACGTTTTTTAATAAAAACAATTTAATAAAAATTTACAAATTAATTAGAATTTTTAAATTAAGGACAGTTTTTAAAATATTTTTTTCAATTGTCATGTTATTTATTGAATGGCAAAATCACTTTTTGGAGCTATAAAAAGGTTGCTTATGTGAATATCTTTCAATGTGAATCTAAAGTTTACTCACGAAACTGTTATTTAAACAATAAGTTTTCCTTAAGTGCTGTTAATGTTTGGATAAATATAATAATAGGAACTCCAGCTTGGAGAATCGAATTTATGGAATTCATATTATGGCATCAGTAGCCATTTATTAAGAAAATGAAAAATCTAAGATGATAAATCTAATCTACAATTTATATATATATATATATATATATATATATATATATATATATATATAT
>JAPDSC010152628.1:0-12613 GCA_026290005.1 Latrodectus geometricus
AATAGAGCTCGATGTAAATGATGAAATTAGTAAAACACTAAACATTGTAAATATCATGACTATAGTTTTTTTTTCATTAAATATTAATGTGATTTTATTTTAACATTTTATAATTCATTAAACATATCCTATACGTCGAAGAATTTTTCTTTAATTTTGCATATATTTTTCAATAGTACCTATAAATTATTGGAAATATTGAATTGTTCAAGAAAACAGAAATATAATAATTACTCAACAACAATGAGTATATATTTTATAGAATTTTCACAAATTTCCCTTATAATGTTACTTAAAAGTTACATATATTTTACAATTTCATATGCATAAAATATTGCAAAGCTTTTCAAATTCAAAAACTTTTAATTTCATTTGTATTTTTTCTTATTTTGACCACTTCATATTTGCACATAACTCTCAGAGATTCCTCTTAATTAGATGATTATCTTCAATTTACTATAATTAGATGATTTTCATTAATATTGTTTGAAAATCCTTTCAAAATATGTTCTACTCATTTTTTGGAAGATAAATACTTTAATGCTTAGAATTTCACAAGTTGCAAAATATCTACCTAATCAAAATTTAATAGATATTTTATGAAATTTCTTATGAGTACTGGTAAAAATAAACATTAAAAATCTGTTAAAACATTACTCCAGTCACATAAATGATTATGATTTACTTAGTAATGATTTTGTAAAGTCTAGGTTATTAGTTTTCTTAGAATTTGATTAGAATCTTTTAAAATCACATTTCAAAAGACTACTTGAAATATTAATTCATTTATGAAATTATTCATTTGCTTATAATTAGAAATACGGAAAACAATATTGAGTATTGTATGTTCTAATTTTAAAAGAATTTTCTTAAGAAAATATGCAGCTTTTTTTTTACTATCTTCATTTTCTGCAAATGGAAGTATATTTACCAATGGAGATATTAAATGTACAATTCTCTTAATTTATAGTTTCTTCAAAATCATATTCAGGATTATGACTTTAAGTGTGTCTATATTTTCAATATTTAACATGTAAACATTTTCTCTTTTTAATTTGGTTTTATGAATAATTATGATATGCAAGGTTTCAGAACTTAAGTTTTCAGAATACTTTTAATCCTCATTTGATATTTTTAGCAGTGTTTAGAAAACTAAAAGTTAAAATTAATTGGATTTGCGCTGCTATTTAAGTTTTCAATTTTATAATTGAGTAAATTTATTTATTTGTAAAAAAATTTGAATAAATTGCTTAATTTAATTTTTGAAAGTTTTTAATTGATTTATTAATGAAATTTTCCTTTGCTAAAAGTATTCATTAGTATCCAAAGTTTTTCCTTCATATGAATATACCTGTAATTTATTCAAACTATTGCTTTTAATATATTTTAGTAAATGTGTCCAAATCAAGTCAAAGGTTCAAATCGACTTGATATCTTTTATCTAAAATTATAATGATAAGCATTGGATAGTTTGATGATTTTATAAAACTTAATACTAAAAAGATAATTAATTTTCGAAACAAAATTAAAATAGTTGTAATAACAACCTCAATTATGAGCATCAATAATAAATATAAGTACTTACATTATTAGCAAACAAATTATATAGCATTTTTATACAAATAAAAAACTATAAGAAAACTATTAGATATTAATTTAAAGAAAAATATATTTGAAATCAAAGCATTCGATTTATTAAGCTCAAAAAACTTAGACGCGAATATTTAGTTTACATTATTATTAAACCAGTAAACACTTTAAGAAATTATGAAACATAATTCATTCAATTGTAAAAAAAATCAAGAAGTAAACCTTAATATAATTGCATAGTAAATTGATTTTTTGTAATATGAAAGTTACATAAAATAGTTTTTGAAAAGAAACTTTCATTCTTTCTTTGCTTAAATTGAATCAAGCATTCATGAAAATGATTCAAAATTATTTGGTATGTTAAATGTTGAAACTGATATCATTACTACATGTCTATAAAATCACGTGATGAAAGTAAAAAATCCCAAGGAAATTTCATCAGTGTTTAATAAAATAGAAAAATTCATTTTGTACAGTCATATCTAGAAATATCAAATGTATCATATAAATTTTAAATAATATTATTTTAAAAAAGTTAGTATTTTTGTACAGTTTTTATTTGCCTCAGTTTTAAAGAATTTTATTAAGAAATAAAAGCCAATATTTTCTTTAAAAAAGTCGTTTACTATGTCAATCTATTAATATTGAAAAACATATAACGAGAAAATTTCGCTCCTTTTATATTTTACTGTCCCAGAAATTTTATGAATAATTATGACAAAAATTATAGTTCGTGAAAAAGTACTGAAGCTAATTTTATTCTTCCTTAATCATATTATTCAATTATAATTGTTTTTTATGTGAAAATATTCATTTAATGTAAAATGAAGATAATGCTTGACAAACAAAAATTTGCACGGACTAAGCCTGCAAGAAATTCTTTCACTTTTATGAATTAAGCAAATAAATTTACTTGATTAATCTACATTTATGTAAAAATTTATGATTGATCAAAAAATTAATATTTCTCACCAAGATTAGACTGAATACATATTTCCTGATCATTCTAAGGAATATATTTTAAGTTTAATGTATAATATATGAAGAAAACATAAGGTGTTTTGAAGAAACTTAATTTTTGCTTCTTTTTTTGAAATGATTAATTTTTTAATTATTGTTTCGAAAAAATAAAATTGAATATTAGTATTTAATTTTTTTGAATATTAGTATTTAATTATATGGATTAAATATATATTTTAAATATATTGAGACCATTTGTCTCAATCAAACGAAACCAATCGCTTTGAAGTTTTTGATGCGCATGAGCAAGGTATCCGGAAGCTTCTTTTTCAGTCCGGCATATTCTCTCCTCTCTTCAATTGTCCCGGAGCCTGCGTGCATCTCGGACTTTCGATCCGCTTGCTCCAGATTTATCCCGGATAGTATTACATGAACATTGACTGCGAACCACGTGCTGAACAATGAAAGTCTCTTTCCATTCGTGATAGACGAATTGCAAATGTAACATTTTTCTTACTGACTTTCAAATTACTTTCCTGAAATCTGAAAAATTTGAAGACTATTCTTTTGAGGGAAAGAGTGAGTAAATTTTATTTTCATATCTTTTTTTGAGCTACTGGCTGAGAGTCAACTGATTGTTCAGGTAGGAAACTTTTACTGGGATAAATTTTATTGAGTTTCTTAATAATATTCTAACTCGTTGAATAATATAAAATCTATTTAGAAAAAAAATCATATTTAAGTATATTTCAAATTATATTTATTTTTATATCGGAAATATAATTATTTCGTAGAATCTCTTAAAACACTTATAAAACATATAAAATATATTTTTACAATATTTTCTAATATATATATATACATGTTAAGCATTTTTAAAGTTTAAGTAATTTATTCAAAAAAAAGTTTTAAATTATATTCCAATATTTACATTAGTCAATGAAAACATTTACATGTACATTTACAGTGAAAATGTTTAAAGCTATGTCTTTGAAAATAACAAATTTCTAAAGAATAGTTTTCAGAATTTTTTTTATAGTCAGTTTCTATAAAAAATGTTAATCAGAGTTTTTAATTTAAACAATATTCTTCTTTACGATGCTTCCGATTACTTAATATATTTTTAAAAATTCAAATTGTTTTATATTTAAACTGTTTTCACTTTTAAATAACAGTAAGTTTAAATAATGTTGAAGCATCACATTAAATGGAATTTGAACTTAAAATATGGGATTTTCGTTTACAGGTACACGGTTTTCTTATTTACATATTTATGCATTAATAAGTTAGGGCATGAGAATAAATGTTTAATATTTTTATTGTTTCAATAGCAATTCAATTTAATTTTTCTGAAGTTTTTAAGACTTTAACATAAAACAACATGACTTGCAGTATATAGTTAAGTTTGACCTACAATATAAATTAACATTTCCTACAAAATATACTAATTTTATTGAATACAAAAAGTATAAACATAAAACTATTAAATTAATTCACTAAAAATCAAATAAAGCTTTCAAATATTACATAATTTATATGACTTTTAAGTAAGGAATCAACATGCAAAAAATAAACTGTATAATAAATATTGACTAAAGAGTTATTCTAAAGAGTAGTGTGCAATTATACTGTTTTTAGAGTGATTACAAAAATTAGTATATATATATATATATAAATGTTTTAAATTAAATTTTTAAACAATAAAATATAAATCTTAAAGAAAATAAAAGATGCGAAATTATTTATTGTGTGTGACATAACTGTTAAACTTATAATTCATTTTATTAATCACAATAAAAACATTTTCATACAAATTTTTGAACTTACTATGCTTGAAAACTTCAAAATAGAATAATTTTTAATTTTAATTTATTTAACATTTATTTTTCTTATAAAAAAAAAAAAAAAAAAAAACTATTTTTAAGGATGTGTAAATAGTTAATATTATGTAATGTACATTACACATTAAAGATATTTTGATAAATAATCCCAAATGCATTTAATTTTTAATAACTTTTGCATCATACAAAGTTAAAAATAAATATATAACAATTAATGATACAAATAATGAAAGATTATATTATCTTGTACTACAGATTCTATACTATTTCCAATACCATCATTAAAAATACCACAATGAAGGGAGACAAAAAATCTTGTATTTATTTAATTAGTACATTCATAAATATTCGATTATTTAAAAAAAACAGTGTAATGAATTGAAACGAAAAACATTTCAGGCCTACAATATTTCTTGTTCATTTAACATGTCATATTGAAATCCATGCTTATATTAATATAAAGTAATTAAATTTTTTTCTAAATAAATTGTGAAGTGTGTTTGATTTTAGTATTCCTTTTAATATTTTATAAATATGATATAGTTAAAGTAATTAATAAAATTGGTAACTGTTGAATACTTTTAATAAATTGTATGTTAATATACTTTAAGCATATGCAGTAAAATTACTTATATCGGAATAAAATTAAAAAATACTAATAGTTTAATACTATTTGAGTGAAATCAAAGATAAATGTTAATGAAAAACAATTTTTAAGATAATAATATATTGATAATTTAATTGGTAGTAATTTTCAATCATATTTATGTTATATTTAGGAAAATAAATTCTATACTTAGTAATATTTTCATACATAATAAATCTAAATTAATAATAAGACATTTTCTAAACTGTTCTTGAAATATTTCCATCTCTAAATATTCAATGGACGTTTTCTTAATTCATGTAAATAAGTTTACTTCCATTTTATCACTTTTATAGGTAAGCATTGTCATTAGTATAAGTTTTCAATTTTACATCAAGCATCTTTGGCTATTGTTATACATTAGTATGATTAATAATTATATGGCTTAATATATTAATGGTATAATAATTTCTCTCGCATTTTTATAGCCAAAATTCTTGATAATTTTTAATGTAAAATATCTTTTTTAAAATAACATTGGAAAGAGATACTTTATAAATGCGTGAAGTCATAAAACAACTGTATAAAACAACTAACTAGTATTTTCAAATATATTTTTAAATCAATGTAAATTTTTTATGATTATTCAAATGGTATAGTCCAGTTTAGCTTCGATATTATGAGAATATAATTTAATATGTTTATGAGTATTGAATATTCTGTTTAAATTTTTTTGTTTTTCTTAATAGTCAATTTTGCCATGATATACAAATCAAAAACATTTATGTAATAATACAGGGATTAGAGTTCCTAATTCATGAATCCTATAAGAAAATTTAAATAACTTCCAAAATATTTTTTAGCTTGTGAAATAAATTTTGATGTCATAAATCCAAATGATAGATTTGTCCTAAAATTATGTAATAAACTTTTAAAAATAAATACAATTAAATAGTAATTTAATTCTTAATATTAAATAAAATATACATTGTTACTCATTAAATTAATAAATCTGATTAAAAGAAAGATTTTATAAATATGTGCCTCCCTTAAAGACATTTTTCATAAAAATGAATACTGACGTTCCCAAAATATCCTGTAAAAAAGATTAAAATTGAGTATTTAATTCATTTATAAGAATTTTCTCCGAACGTAAATCTTTTTTTGAATAAAATTACTGTTAAAGTACGTTACTTTGTATAATTCTCTAGAAAATTTAATGGGTTGAATAAAAAGGAATTCTGATAAGAAGGTAAAGACGAATGAGGATAATTAATATTCTTTGATTTCAACATTTTTTTACTTAGTTAAAATGAATATTTTAATAATATTGTTCAACCAAATTTTAGAAATTATCAGTAGGTTATAATGTAAAAATTTATCTAATGCAAAAATTAGCCTTATTATTTCTTTTTACATTCTTATAAAATCAGTACGATATAAATAGCTATTCCCTGTATTGAGAGCAAAATTCTAGTCTTAGTTCATACAAGACTAACGATTTTTTCATGCCCTATTTAGAATAACGTTTTTACAGTCAATTTTTTTTACTGAAAATTATCATATTATTATAGTCAAAGTATTTTTTCAAACTGAAACCATGGTATATATAATTTACCATGGGAGTATCTTAGCACTTTTGACATATCTTAATCTTTTGTTTCTTAACTACACCAGATGTATGTAATTTCTCTTTAAAAACTTAAGAAAATTTATGCTGTAACCATTTGCATAAATATTTATTTCATAACCAGATAACTTCATCTGAAAATCAGAACTAATATCTTTATTAAAGTATTTTGAAAACCTGGTGTAAAAAAAGAGCTAAAATGCAGAAAATTTTTCAGCTATAAATTTCTTACTTTAGAATTGCTAATTATCTTAATATTTCACATAGTACAAATTTAAAATAAAAAGTTAATTAAAAAAATTAATTTATTTAAAATAAAATTAAATAAACCAATATTTCTCTCAATGCTCATTAAGTTCTTTTATGTTGATGTCTACTGGCACTATAAAAGTTCCGGTAGCTTAGTTGGTTAGGGCATCGGTCTTGCATTTACCAGATTGTGGGTTCGATTCCCAGCTGACCACCTGTCTTTAAGTCAACCAGCTGACTTAAAGATCGTCGTGTTCACTAATGGTTATTGTTGCGTCGTGTTCACTAATGGATATTGTTGTTAATTCATCTGGGGTTGTTAGAAGTCAGCCCTTGCGTCTTCTCGGGCTTCTTAGTTCTAAATTAAAAGACATAGATGGTCTGCCATCTATGAGCCAAAATTTGTACTTTCACACGGGGGAGAGGCTTCTGTTCAAAAATGGAAGATGCTCTATTTAATTCAGTTGCCCACTCCCAGACGGGTTGGCTACGCCATGTATCATGTGTAAAACTACATGAGCGCTATAAATGTTTGATGACATTTTCTGTAAAGAGTATACCTCTATAACAATGAAAGTTTCTTGAGTTTTATAAGCTAAGCTGACAGTGCTATCTCTTACTTCATATGCCCAGTCACCATTGTTGAACACTGTGGATATTCGGGATCATTGAGTAGAGAGCTCGCTGCCTTCTGGTAAAAGAAGCAATATTTTACATAAACTAGCTGGTTAAAATAGCAAATGCTTCGATTTACATGACCTAGTATATTATTATCTTTCATAAAAACTTATCACAAAAATCATCATCATATAATCATTTTTTTAATGATTGCAGTAGATTTAATGATTACAGTCGACTAAAAATCTCTAACTTATATGCCAGTTATATATTTTTACTCTACTGTAAGTACTAATTTTGAAATGATCAGTTTAAGAATAATATGGAAAATTGTACATAATTTTGTAAAACGACAAACGAATTTATAAGTTTTGATGGTGAGTAAGTTAGTAATCGGAGTAAATAATCTATTTCATTTTTAATATCCTTGTTACATTACATTATGTTTAGAATTAAGGAGAATCAATGATTGGAAAAAATATATACAGAAATAAAAATATAATAAAGTTAAAATAATAATAATAAAAGTTATCCGAATTAAAAACCCTCAAATTATAAATATCCCATACCAAAAGCTATGGGATCCTTATAATTGGATTGAATTTTCTTTCATACAGATGCATGAATAAAATTGTATTTTCTGGTGAAATAATTAAATTTATCTAGCAAACGAAAAAATATTAATAAATTATTGAACTATGAACTGTTTTGACTAGTGTAGTAGGGTTTTTTAACTATCAACCAAGGATTCCCGGCAAAAAATATGCGGCCAGTTTCCTAAGATCACGTGATGAGACAAAAGAAGAAATCAGTAAAATGAAGGTTTTTAATCCTCGTTTGAATTGTCTGTTCCTGTTTCTTATCTTCATTCCATGTTTGCTTCTAGCTTTCAATGGTCTTGAAAACATCTTTACTTCAGCTATTTGGGTTTTCTTTATGACTTTCCTCCTGTTCTAGACACTCGAACTTCCCTGACTTTCATTTCTTTTCCTTTTCACGCATTATCTTGAGAATGGATTTAGTTAATTCCCAAGTAACGTTGGACACTGATAGTGGAATTTCTCTTTTCGTATCTAATGTCATTTCCTTACAACATTATTCTGTTTCTCGTTTAGTATAGATAATAAAACAAGATTTTGTAGTTTTTATATTTTTCCTAAATTAAAACTTGTTTTGAAAAGATAAGAAGCTAGTCAAGATGTTGACTAATTCGGGAATTAGAATATAATCAAATGTAGCCTTGATTTCTTTTATTAAATATTGCTTATTTATTTTTATTTATTTTTTCAAAATATTTATTGGAAATATAAACTTTTCTACAGTTGTTTTTTTATCTGGTATTATATATAATAAATATTATATTTGAATCATATTTTAAGATTTATTTTTTAATTAATAAATTCAATTAATTCCAAAGTAATGGGGGACAGTATTTCTATTGTTCATTATAAAATACTATGACTTCAAATACAAAATATTATGTATACAAAGATATAGTGTCACAAAATGTATTCATATTGCTAATGATTATTTTAAAAATTTATATTATAAATATAATAAAAAAACAATTGTATATTATTTTAAATATTAACAAGAAAATTAGTTTTCCATTATTATTTAATATGCTTTTCCTTGTAGAATATTTTTAATATATATTTTTAATTAATCAATCAACCATTAGTATAAAATAAAATAAATTTGCAAGACATAATTTTCTCTCTACATATACATGTAAATACAACTATCAATAATCATTTTATATGAATTTCAAACATGAATGTTAGTAGAATAACCTCACTGAATAAATGGTATTTCCCTCTTCAAACTATTGGCCTAATAAATCAAATATAACTATTTATATAAAATATACAAAAAGATAAAATTTTGTCCATGATATTTTTATTCAGTGAAAGGAAAGAATAATTCGAAATTTGTGCTATTTAAAAAATCCATTGTTGACAATGAGAAAACAATTGAATTTAAACAAATGTTAGCTACATGTTCGAGATCATAAACATCATCTCCAGAATTACTGTAAAAACAGGCCTGGATTCGAGAATTTACCTCTATATTAATTTTTACTTCTACTTATTACTCATTATGATATTTCTCACTGAAATATGATTTTAATCAACCCATTTATATATTTCGTTTTGAAGAACAAATCATTTCATAATTTAGAATTAAAATTTATTTGAATCCTTTCAACTCTAACAATAATTTTAAAATATATTGCAATATGTTTAACAATAAAGAAAATAAATAAATTTATAGAAACTTGGTACACACATGAATAGAATTTAGCTATAAGAGAATTTTAAATATTCCAAATTCTATGACTGTAAAATAAACGTAGATTATTTCTGTTATTTAAGTTCTTTTCGCAAATAAATTCATACACTTTTTATAATCTTTATGTACAATAATGAGACATTAGTTTAATCCAAAAATAATTGAAATATTTTACGTCAGAATTTTAGAATTTACTTATTGTTATATAGATATATATTTTGATATTTATTTCTTTTCATTTAATGCATGGGGTTAAAACACAGTTTAATTTGCGCTTAATTAATGCGACTTACTTCATTAAGCAAACAATTTTAACAATGCTTTTGATGCAATAATTTAATTATAGCAATATACATATAGATATATTTTACTATATATAAAAATAACATTGTTACAAAACCTTCATCATTTAGAAACGTAATAAAATTTTAATAATTTAATAACTATATATAAGAAATCAAAAATCAATTTTTTGATAAAATATGTTAAAAACTCATTTTCTGATTTTATAAAACAATCAATTAAATTTTTAAATTTATATATTGATTAAGGCTTACAGAATAATCTGAAGTTTACACAATAGTTGCAAAAATTTTAAGGGCAGGAATTTATGTTAAGCTAAAATTACAGATCTTTCAAGAATAGTCATATTTAATGAAGTAGTCATTAATTAAATATAAAAGCGAACTAAAATATTTTGTCACATAAATATATGAGCTAAATGAATTTTGATTTCCTATCTAAATACAATGAATTCATATTTTAGGTAAAAATTTGAATGCTGGTACTTGATTTAAGACTCTAAAATTAAAAATCTGATGGAAATATAGGTACTTTACTACTAGTGTTTTATATAACGTCTAAATATATTTTTAAAAAAATGTTTTATGTTTTAGACTCACAATATACTAGTTTTTTTCTATATTTTTTATGTAAATATTTAGTATGCATGATTAAAAATCATAATTTTAATCCCAAATTCAATATTGAAATTTGCGAGATATACAAAAGAAGACAACCTAATTTCTATATGATTTTACTATACTCTATTTCAGTTTCTATTAATTACACACTCATATAAACTTTAAAAGAATCACTTCTATATAAAAATGATATATATTTGTTATGAATTTGGTATTACATAGAAAATATATTTTATACAAATAAATTAAAATTTCAACTTAAATTATTTAAATTAATTAAAATATAAACGTGAAATTTACAATTTTTAACTTTAAGAATTTTTATTCACTGTTTTAGAATGATGATTTGATATTTCCAAAATCAGTGATATCATTTTAACACCACAGTTCTTCGCATTTTATAAATGACAATCAACGTTGCCATTTTTCGTTTCAGTCATTATCCTTAATTGCGGTAAACGGATATGAAAAATTCCTTTCCTTTCAGATAAAACGTCGAAAACTGCTCTTCATTTTTTTCTGTTCATTTAGAAAGATGGTTGTTAGAAGTGGATGCCAACATCTAAGTTCTTCTGGAGCTATTTCCATGCAAACTTTTTTCAAGATTTTGTTGCATTATTCATGGGTTTCATCATTTAAGGTTCTGCACCTACCACTGATTCTCTTCATTAAAGAATTTCCAGCTATGAATTTTTATTACCTAGTAAGTTTTCTCATCTGAATATGAGTAGAAGCGTGAAATCGATCCAACAGATTTTGTAAAATGTGAAATAACATTTGCTAGTTCATGCAATTTTTCCTGATACTAGAGAGTACAAGAATCAATTTAAATACTTGTGTAAATAGTCATATAAATGAGAAGTAAAACCTGAGTATAGTTAAAAAGTTTGATAAACTTAATAGCATATGAATCCCTGTATATTTCGATATAAATTGTATATAATTTTTCAAACGTTTTACATGTCTGTGGTATTACTGTAAACAGTGCAATTTAGAAACAATAAAAAGTGGTGGTTACATGTAAATTTGCACACATTGTGCGTAACTAACTTTGAAAACATATGGAGTTAGATAGCTGTACCTTATTTAAATTCATTAAATCAAAATTAATGCTTAATGAAAAAATAATTTCACTCATTATATAGTTAATAATTGTTCTCTTTAATTAGAATGAGGCAAAATGCTATCTCGCAAAAAATTAGTATTTCTATATGAAGAAAAGAACATAAAAATTTATAAGTAAGAGAAATCTTTAAGTACATCTGTAAAGTATACATTAAGAATTTGCCTGTAGTCATAATGCGTTTATCAAACTGATTTCTCATTCTCAACATTTGCATTTGTCTTTTTGCTGCTATTGTCTGACTTAGTGCTAATTATTTTCTGCGACTATTCGCATTTTGGAAAAATGAGGGAGAATTTGAGTCTTCCATCGAAATTATTATCTTGTAAACAATGAATAATAACATTGTTTTTTAATTTGTAGAAATAAACATTCGCATCAACAAAAATAAAATATTTCTTTCTTAATATATACGTTAAGATAAATAAATTTTATTTCACTATTAAAATAATTTTTAAAATAAGGTAATATTTATTTCGTATAAGAAGGAGATAATTATATATGCATTGTATTTTATCCGCTGTAAATGTTTTAGATTTGTATGAATACTTTGAAAATAAATTAAATAATATTAAAGAAATGAAAATTGGAAAAACTGAAAAAATCGGAGTAAGCAAATGATATTGAGAAAAATTTAACAAGTTATGAGGATTTAAACTGTTTAAACAGAATTGTATTTTAGTAATTATAAATGAATAATATTTATCTGATTCTATATTCTCTACCCAAGAATATAAATGAGAATATTTGTCTTTAAAAATGAATTTTTTTATAAATTTTTTTTATTTTACAATTTTATAA
>JAPDSC010152636.1:2448-15272 GCA_026290005.1 Latrodectus geometricus
TATATATATATATTATCCAGATCATGAATTATTAGCAATTGCAATAAAGCAACACAAAATTCAACAACATTTATATGAGGTTAAAATACCTTTTAATAAATAATTTGTTTCAATGGATATTCAGAAAAGTAATTTTTTTATATAAAAAAGTATCAGAAAAGATTTTTAACTGTACAGATGTAAACAAAAAATCTGCATCAAATAAAAGCCTTATCTGATATTGATTACATAATACTTGATGTTATTTTTCTAATTATATATAAATGAGAGAAAAAATATTTTATTAACAAACACAATTTTAAAAAAATTTTGTTTCAGGTATTCCACACATTTATCTTCATACTGGAGAAAGTTTTTTCACATGGATGTTATGTCCATAAAACTTTATTTACTACACAATTAATATATTAAAAATTGAATTTGCTTTAATAATAAACCATAAGTGAAAGAGATTATTTACTAAAGAGCTAGAACATGAGATTTCTAGGTATTCTGATACACTAAAGCTACACATTTTATGCATACACATTATGCAATGTAGAATTTAGCATATCACATCACATTTTTTATTGTTATTTATTTTAAGTTATTAACCCCTTAACCATTTGGGGTTTCGGTGAAGAAATTCTTCATTTTTGCTTCCTAGTGCTACATAATTTTGGCTTTCACTGCAATGCAAGTTTTTCCCCCTTAGGCACTTTTCAAGAATACAAAAGTCTCTAATTCTTGACGGGGCGTACTTCCACTTTACCCTAGACCACCTCACATAAATCGCATTTTAATAACTTACAGACAGGAAGTTCATCAATTGCTGTCAGCTGAAGTAACCAAAATGTGCTAATAGTTTAATTTAGTGTGTTCTACTCCAAAATGTCAACATATCTTTATTATAATTTATTATTACATTAAATATGAATTTTATTAAATTATTTTGAAAATTTTTATCAAGAAATTTAATTGATTTCATTTATTTTGGATAAAATAAAAATAAAAACTATTTTTGTAGTTTCCTTATAGTTGTATTTGTGATGATTTTAAATAGCTATAATAAGTAGTTAATTTACTGTCTAATTATTATTTGTTGTTACTCATTGCAGAAACATTGCAAAATCAACACTATATGTTTTTAAAATCATTAAAAGAAATGGTTCTGTTGCTTTAATACATACAAACTGAAGAACATCCACAAAATTTTATATTTTTAATAATTTAAAAAATATATAAAGACTAACGTAATTACCTAACAATAAATTTTAAAGTATATAGTATGTTTTTGACTTCAGTTGAACTTTTGGTGCAAAATTTTGTGAATGTAAATTTTTCACATTTAATTCTTACTACCAAATGATTTTTGTTTCTATTTATATAAAAACTATCATTCGGTAAGAGAATCCATGCTGTTATTATATATCTTTTAATATTTCTTGAATTGTTTTCTACAAATATTAAAAACAGTTTGTCTATCATGAAAAGTTGTTTTTCAAAGGGAGAAAAAAAATATATATATATATAAATGGATAATCTTTAACTCTATTATTTATAAAAGTATTCTAACAATTAAATATTTAATACAGAATATATCATTATAACATTTTTTCACATATTCAAATTAGTTTTACATTAAATATATTCCTTTCACTGGAAAATAACTGCCTTAAAATGAAAATGATAACAAGTGGTAAATTTAGAGGTCTATTAAAAGAAAGTGCCAAAAGAAATAAAAATATAATGCACATGACTCATTTTAAAGATTTTATTTACTATCGAAAATTCTGCGCATTAACAATAAATCAGTAAAAAAGGATTTCACATATTATCTAAATTTGAAAAATTAATGTTCTAAAATATGGCATCTAAATAGAAGAAAAAATAATGAATCACCCTAAAAATGGTGAAAATTCTTTGCATTTTAGAAAGTTATTATTTTAAAACCATACTTTTTAAATCTGAATATTTGATTTCGAAAAATAATTTTTAATGAGGTATTATGATATTGAAATAAAATTAATTTCATCATGTTAAGATTTATGTTTTAACTGTTTTATATCTCTCGTTTTATTTTGTTCTTATAATTATAATAAATAATAAACTTTGAAAATATAATTAAAACATGAATTTTTGCAAATATCTATTCATGATATAAATTTTAAAGTTTAATTCATATTTATATGCTATCTTAAATACAAAATCTTTGTTTAAATTTTCAGAAAAAGTAAAAAAATGTAAAATCAATAATAATGTTGAGAATATGTTGTATGAATGTGTCTTTGACAGATAAAATGGTGCTAAAAATTACAGTAAAAGGAATTTAATGACTTATTTTCTAAATTAAAGTTTAGAGATGTCCAACGAAAAATTCTTTTTGTTTCAGCTCAATTTAAACATTAAATTATTGTATATTCAACAAAATAAAGAAACATATACTTTCAGTGTTATAAAATATAGTTAAAATCATTAATATTTTGTATAAAATATTATTTGTAATATAAATTATTTTAAAATGTCATGTATTTAACTGTTATGTTAAATATAAAAATATTTTAGTTTATCGAAAATTTGTATAGTTATTTTGAATTCAATAAAATTTATATTGATGAAAAGGTTCAATACATGAGAATAGATTGGTAATTAATTATTCACATAATAATTTTTATTTACTTTGTGATATTAAAATTTTGAATCATTTAGATAAAATAATTTTTGTCAAAATTCATTCAATCACATATCACTAACTTTATTAAAAGAACAATTTGTAATAATAAAAACAAATATTGTGACCAATCAGAGAACGAACGCGTATTTGCAAGGGTGCAGGATCTAGCCGCCTGTGAAAGGCTTGGGAGGATTAATTTATGACACAAATAAGTAATATATTTTGTAAGAATAATTTTATAAAACACTTTACTGCTGAAAAAAAATTTATTAGAATAGAATTACTCCTGTAAAAAAGAACTTACAATGAACAGAAATCACAAAAATGGAAAGTGTGCTGAGGCGAATAAACTGCGCGCTAAGCTCACAGGTACACGATCTGCATACGAAATGGCGGGAAAAAAAATGGCTATAAGCATTGTAAAGTTTAATACGCATGCGCAAAATTGAGACAATTCGGAGATTTCCGAGAGTTCATTCGGGAAGTGTACCCGTTCGGAGGTTTCCGAAGACTAAGCGAGATGGGTAAATTTTTCCTCTCCCTATCCGCTAGTCCTTTTCAGGGCGCGATTTAGGACCTGGTGATTTAGCTGCATCACCCAGCTGCACAAATCTGGACAACATGGTTAGGCCGAACATTGACGACAAAGGAAACGAATTGGATGAAATTATGGACACGGAAAACAACAAATCCTCGTATGATTCAAACAAGATCCCTCCTCAAGGAATTTCCTCTGCTGGTGCGAGTGCTTCCAGTAAAATGAGCCACACAAGATCATTCATCGACAATTTTAGAAATAAAATTGAAGAAATTGGCATATTGATGAACGACATGAAAAATTCCACAGAATTTGATGATGAGCAACGAAATGAAATAGCAAACATCTTCATGACCTTCTCTCAACAATTTCGAATCCAAAAACCAGCTAAAGAACCTAGTAAAATCAATAAAATAACTAAAGAAAATAAAAATTCGAATTCTTCAAGTACCTTTTCTAGCTCAAAAAGACCGATAGTAGACGTCACCTCAAAAAGAGGAAATTATTTTCAAATTCTTCAAAATGAAGTTTATTTAGACAAAATTGAAGAAAATGGGCAAAAAACAAAAGGAA
Organism: Latrodectus geometricus; assembly: GCA_026290005.1. Classification (NCBI taxonomy): domain Eukaryota; kingdom Metazoa; phylum Arthropoda; class Arachnida; order Araneae; family Theridiidae; genus Latrodectus; species Latrodectus geometricus. Next base: position 6,213 of record JAPDSC010152636.1, read on the forward strand.
AGCGCCTTATATCAAGTGTTAACTTCGAAAATCATGACAAGAACAAGGAATCGTTACCAAGTAAAGTCAAGATCATCGAAAATAATGGAAAATCAAAATCTCAGCAAAATGACGTCACAAGCCACGTTCTATCAAAAGACACTCCTACCAAATCTAATGCTAAACAAAATATGGATGTAAACCCGAATATTAGTGAAAATTCTAACTTTAAACAGTCCAAAGATCACCCGGAATCAAATAAAAGTGGCGACAAACTCAATATTACTCCAATAATAAATGAAATATGTGAAAAATATCAAAACTTTGCAATCCAAAATTCGGAACAAGAGGAACATGAAGATCAAACACAAGATATGGAAGAAGATAATAATGAAACCTTTCAATTGGCCAAGCTTAAAAATCCAAAAATTCCACCCATTATTATCAAAGATCCCAAAATTAAATGGAAGCAAATTAAACAATTACTTGACGATTTAAAAATTATAGGATATTCAGGAAAAATGGCTGGAGATTCAATAAATTTAAAAGTACCAGATTCAAATGCCCATCGTACAATAACAGCAAAATTTGATGAACTTAAAATAAATTTCCATACATACATTCTCCCAACTGACAAAAACATTAAAATAGTTATTAGAAGTCTACCAGAAGAAACTGAAATTTCCGAAATTATGGAAGACCTACAAAATGATGGCTTCACAGTACTTAACATTACTCAATTCACAAGAAAATCCGAAGGAACCATAATTAAAATGCCATTATTTCTTGTAACTCTCCCACCTACAAAGCACTCCAAAACCATTTATGATAAAAACTATGTTATCAACATGAAGGTAAAAATCGAATCCTACAGAGGAAAACGAGGAGTAACACAATGTTACAGATGTCAATCCTTCAACCACGTTCAATCTTCATGCCGACACTCCCCCAAATGTCTAAAGTGTGCTGGTGAGCACCTCAGTTACCAATGTACCAAATTGAAAGAAATCCCAGCTACTTGTGCAAATTGCGGAGGAGACCATCCTTCAAATCACAGAGGCTGTCCTAAATATCCAAAAACAGAAACAAAATTAATCTCAACAAATAATAACACAAATAACAAATTATACCAAAATAGAACCTTCATCAGCAAAAGTTACGCAGAAGCAGCAAAACAAGAAAAAATTAATGAAGAAAACAAGACAACCTTAAACGAGGCACAACAAATAATGACAGAACTAAAAAGCCTAGTTAACTACATAAAGCAATCTGGAATTATAGAAATTACCAAAACAATAATTACTAACACCTCTAGCCAACTTCAACAATCAAATAATGTTTAAAACAAATAACAGTTTTACACCATTCATCGTTGCTCTCTGGAATGCAAATGGCCTTGCACAAAAATCAACAGAACTAAAAGACTTCATTACAGAAAATAATATTGACATCTGCCTCATAACAGAAACTCATTTCAATGGACAAAACACCCTTAAAATTGCAAACTACTCAACTTTCCTCTGCAATAGAGAATCCCATAAAGGAGGAGGTGTCGCAATTATTGCCAAAAGATCTCTAGCTCCAACAGAATACAGCAAAACAAATAATCAAGGATTTGAAGAAATCTCAATAGTCATCCAAACTCAAAATTACCCTCTAATTAAATTCACAGCTCTGTATAACGCACCTCAACACAAACTAACGCTTAAACAAATCAAAGACCTTTTTCCTGACAATCTTCCAGTCGTCATAGGAGGAGATTTTAATAGCAAAAATATTAGCTGGGGATGTAGAAACAACAATAATAATGGAAAAGATCTCATTCAAATAATTAATCAGCTTAACATTAAAGTTACTGCACCAATTCACCCTACTTACTACCCACCAAATAATCTTCATAGGCCCGACATTCTAGATTTTTTCATCTCAAGCACTAGCATCCCAATATCAGCAGACGTTCTCAACGACCTTTCCTCAGACCATGTACCAGTAATAGCAACAATAGGAAATACCCCCTTGCAAACCATAAAGAAAATCTCAAAAATAGACTGGAATCTCTACCATAACATCCTCATCAGAAACAGTGAAAACTACCCACCACCAACAGACTGCAATGAAATAGAAAACTCCATCAACAAACTTAACGAAGACCTTCAAAATGCCATTAACAGAGCAACAACTCACGAAAATCCAATACCTAATCACCATATTCTACCAAAAGAAATTAAAATTATCATCAAACAAAGAAACTGGACTCGCAAAAAATGGCAAAAAACACAGGATCCTAACTTTAAAATAGAAATGAATAAACTAAACAGACAAATTCGTGAACTATGCAAAAGCTATCAGAAAAAATCGTGGAATAATAAAATAGAAAACATCTGCACCGACAATAACTCCACCTGGCAACTAACCAAAACTCTCAAAAGAGATATACAAATAAACAGACCACTTCATGGCAAGCAAGGTCTTGTTTTCAATTCCAAGGACAAAGTCGAAGTTTTTGCTGATTCCCTTGAAGACCAATTCTCACCTAATAATGAAGATCCTGATGAAGACTCCGACAAACTTATTAGAAAAACTGTAACAAAATTCCTCAGAAACAATGCACCTGCCGAATCTATTGCCCTAACCACCACTGAAGAAATAGTTAAAATCATTAAAAACCTCAAAAATCGCAAAGCTCCCGGCCAAGACAATATTAGTAACAAAATGATCAAAAATATCCCTCAAAATTACCTCGAAATTATTAAAAACATCTTCAACAGCTGCCTTCAAAACCAATACTTTCCAACTCAATGGAAAAAAGCCATCATTATTCTCTTCCCTAAACCACTCAAAGATCCAGTTATGCCACAAAATTACAGGCCTATAAGCCTTCTCAGCACAATAAGCAAAATTTTTGAAAGAATTATACTAAACAGACTTCAACACTCACTCCACCAACTTCCTGATGAACAATATGGATTCAGAAAAAACCTAGACACCACAAAGCAACTTATCCGCATCATTGACTATATGGGCAGATCAATCCGCAACAAGCAATCCATCGCATTCCTCATGCTTGATGTCGCAAAGGCATTTGACAGTGTCTGGCACACTGGTCTACTCTTCAAACTAATAGATACCAAAATTCCTACTAATCTAATCAGAATCCTACAAAGTTACCTATCAAACAGAAAGTTTCAAGTCAAAATTAACAATCACACCTCTACAACTAGAAATATCAATTCTGGAGTCCCACAAGGGAGCATCCTCGGGCCAATCCTCTATCTACTATTCACTTACGACTTTCCCATAGATAAACTTGATTACAATAGCCTAACTGCCTTATATGCCGATGATACTGGAATAATAACAAAATCCAAAAATGTCAATCTTGCCATTGACAGACTGCAAAATAAAGCTGAAGCAATAGAAAACTGGTGCCAAAAATGGAAAGTCAAAATTAACGCCCAAAAATCTCAACTTTTAATTATTAGAGCAAGAAATAGACAAAAAATCACCAACAACTTAATCCTCTTCAACACTGAAGTTCCAATTGTTAAAAAAGCAAAATATCTTGGACTCACTTTAAATCATAAACTAACCTGGGAAGATCATGTTGTATCAGTCATCGCCAAAACAAATGCATATTATAACAAATTAAAACCCTTAATAGGACCACACTCCCAGGCAACAATCAAAACTAAAAGACTCATCTACACAGCAATCCTCAGACCTATACTCACTTATGCTTCTCCTGCCTGGAACACTATCAAAGAAAAAGAACTCAAGAAACTGACCGTATTTCAAAATAAAATCCTCCGAAGAATTACTAACGCCCCTTACTACATTAGAAATAAATCTATTCATCATGATCTCTGCCTCAAGCCTCTTCATAATTACATTGCCAGCATTAACCATAAGTATTATCAAAAAGCAACTCACTGCAATACTGCCAATTTCAACAGCATCTTTCAATTTGAAAACTTCAAAGAAGATATCCATCTAAGACCAGTTGCCGCCTACTACTGTAGCGATGCAATTCTTTCGGGGCAATGATCCCCCTTTGCTTCTTCTTTCCTTCTCTTTCAATCAATGACTTTTAAAATCACAGGCCAACAGCACTAAAACAAGATAAATGAGTAGAAACCTTAGGGTTGGCACTCAGATTACAAGTTCAAGTTCAAGTTCAAGTATATGCGGCCCTCCACAATGTCATAGATGCCAAAGTTTCTTCCATGCTCAAAGCTCGTGCAGACACGAACCTAAATGTGTTAAATGTGCAGGAAAACATCTAACTTCAGAATGCACTAAAACGAAAGAAGAAGCGCCTAAATGTGCTAATTGTGACGGCCCACATACTGCCAATTTCTCAGGATGTCCAAAAAATCCCCTCTCTGAAGAAAATCTTAAGAAAAAAGAAATTAAATATTCCGATCGACTCATTATTAATAATAACATAAAAAATAAATCTTTTGCAGATGCTCTGAAAAACAACAACAATTCAGATTTAACTGAAGCCAAAAATGTCCTTCAAGAATTAAAAGACATCATAAACTGGATTAAAACCTCTGGTCTTATAGAAACCATCTCCTCCTTTAGAACTGGCCTCATAGCCACTACAGTTACCACTCCTCAAACCAATAATGGTCTACAATAAAACGACTTTTCGGCCAATATCACTCTGCACTTGGAACGCAAATGGCATCATGCTTAAAACACTTGAACTTAACGATTTTCTAATTGAACAGAATATCGACATCTGCTTGATAACTGAGACTCATCTAACAGGCAATAAAAATTTACATCTCCCAAACTATAATACTTACAGAAGCGACAGAATGCAAGGCCTTGGTGGCGGGGTAGCAATTCTGGTTAAAAAATCTATCTCTTCTACTCTTCACTCAACATATAGTGAGACGGGCACAGAAGCTATTTCTATAATTATTAGTCTAGATAACATTGATCTAACAATTATTTCCATCTATAATTCACCAAGCAAAAGTCTTCCTATTAACTTATTCCAAGAAATAATTAAAGACAACTATCCAACAATTATTGCTGGAGATTTTAATTCAAAAAACACAGCCTGGGGTTGTAACTATACTAACACAAATGGCCAAATCCTAAATAATATTATTATTTACAATAAATTAAATATTTATGCTCCAAATTCTCCTACTCATTTTCCAAACTTTACCGCACAGAGACCTGATATTTTGGACATTTTTATTACTAACTACGGCATCAACCTTGCGGTTGATGTCCTGCCAGCACTTAGCTCTGACCACATCCCTGTTATTGCTGTGGCGGGATTCGAACCTCCAACCCTCACAAACGAAATTGCTAAAACTGACTGGAACCTCTTCCATAATATCCTACTTACTAAAAATAGTACCTACGAAGAAAGTAACTCTAAAGAAGTTATTAATAATCTTATTTATAAATTTACTAATGATCTTCAATCTGCTTACTGTGATTCTACCATTAAAACTAAGTTTTTCAACAACTATCTTCAACTTCCTACTAGCATCAAAAACATTATTAAAAGGAGAAATAAAATCAGAAAAGAATTCCAAAGAACTCTTAATCCTCAACTTAAAAGACAGATGAATGAACTTAATAGGGAAATCAAGAAAAAATGCCTTGAACATAAACAAACAACCTGGGAAGATAAAATCTCTTCTTTAAATAATCAAGATAACTCCTTATGGAATATGACTAAAATTCTGAAGAAAGACCGCAACACTAATAAAGCTATACTTACTCAGCATGGATTTATCTTCTCAGATCAAGAAAAAGCTGAAGTATTTGCTAATGTTATGGAAAATCAGTTCCAGAATAATACATTCCCAAGTGATCCAAACTTTACTGCTCAAATTATTCAACAAAATGAAGAACATTTTGCGAATGCGGAAACTATCCCTATTGAAAATACCAGTCTTGTTGAAATTACAAATATCATAGCTAAACTGAAAAACAGAAAAGCTCCAGGTCATGACAAAATTTCTAATACTATGATAAAAAAACTGCCTATGAAATATTTAGTTAACCTAACGAAACTCTTCAATTCTTGCCTTAATCAAAATTACTTCCCCGACTTATGGAAAGAAGCACAAATTGTACTCTTTCCTAAACCGAAAAAAGATCCAACAAACCTGGAAAATCATCGCCCGATCAGTCTTTTATCCACCCTTTCAAAAATTTTCGAAAGAATCCTGTATAATAGATTCAAACAATACTTATCACTTATTCCAATTGAACAATTCGGCTTTAGACAAGAACTCTCTACAACCAAGCAGTTAATCAGACTCTTTGAATTTATTGGCAAGGGATTCAGACTTAAAGAACAATCAGCATTTCTTATGCTTGATGTAGCAAAAGCTTTTGACAGAGTATGGCATCAAGGCCTCATATACAAGTTACATCAAATTGGAATACCAAACAACCTCACTCAAATTATCAACAACTACCTCAGTAATAGGAAATTCCACATCAAGCATAATAATTGCATCTCAACCACCAGGAGTATTCTAGCTGGCGTCCCACAGGGCAGTATCCTCGGTCCTATGCCATATCTGTTTTATACATATGACTTTCCGATTAATGATGACATTCATAGCATAACTGCCTTCTACGCAGATGACACTGGTATAGTAGTAAGATCAAAAAATCCGAATCTTGCCATTCAGAAACTTCAAAATAAAATTAGTGACATTGAAGAGTGGTGTACAAAATGGAAAGTTGCCATAAATGTGTCAAAATCAAAATTACTTATAATCAAAAGTAAAAGTCGTAAACATCCCAATACCAATAAACTTCATATTTTTGGGCAAGATATTGAAACGGTCAAAAAAGCAAACTACTTAGGAATAAATATCAACAGCCAATTTACTTGGACGCATCACATCAAAACAAAAATTTCTGTGGCATGGTACACCTACCATAGACTACGAACCTTACTTGGAAGATTCTCCAAACTGACAATAAAAATGAAACGTCTACTTTATATCTCAGTTATCAGGCCGATTGTCACTTACGGATCTCCTGCTTGGTGTTCGTACTCTCAAGTTGATGCAAAAATTTTAAACACTATGCAAAATAAAATGCTCAGATACATTGTAAATGCTCCTTACTATATCAGGAATAGAAATATCAGAAATGATCTTAAACTTGACAACCTCACTGAGCATATTTCAAAACTAAATACAAACTTCTTTAAGCAAGCGATCAAGTGCAGAGCAGGGAACATTAGTTCTCTATTTGAAGCAGAAAATCTACCAGGGGATAATCAAGTCAGACCAATTGCTGCATTCTTAACATCTGATGCAATTCTTTCCAAGGCTTTTGCCTAAATTTTAAACACCAATTCTCCTTATAACAACATCAAGTCTCCTAATTTCGATTTTATTATCTCAGATGAATGTGTAGATGCCCTTGGGCAGGCACACAGCTACTAAAAACTAAAAAAAAAAAAGTATAATTGGACCGGACAGTCATTTTCCTTCTAGCTATAAAAATCGGTAAAACACTTCTTATGTTTGGAAGTGTTTTTGCGCCGATGATAATCATTAATCTCGAAGAACATGATCTTCATTTCTCATTCCTATCTCCCGGAGAATGAAAAAGGATACCATCTAGAAACTTGACGGTTAATCAAGCGATAGAAATCTGCTCCATCACTTCGCGCATGTGCATTAGTGTATACAAATAAAACCGAACGTAGTCTGCTCTCTTTTTATGGTGTTTCTAATCTCCTATCTGCTGTGATAGAGTCTTGTATATAGTAATTTAACTTTAATTGGGAATATGCTGGAAAAAATAATATATTATTGATTAAATTTTAAACTTTGTTTATATATGAGTTGTGTGTTGATTTTATTGCTGAGATACAAAAAATATTACTAGAAATATTCCTTGAAAAAAAAATTGTATAAATGAAATTATTATATCAAAGACGAAAATAAGTGCGCCCCTACAATATAGGCTGTATTTAAAATCAGCATTTAGGTCGATTAGCTGGTAATCTGCACAAATTATAAATTAGTTTAAAAACTTCAAGTATATATACCTTTTTATATATCGTTTAATAAACTAAAATATGTTCAACAGGGGAGGGGTTGGTGATTCACACACCAGGGCCGGCGCTAGGGATGGGCAAGCCGGGCCCTTGCCCGGGGCGGCAAATTGGCCCTAAAATTAAATTTCTCAAACTTTTAAGCATTTTCTCTTTCTAAAATAATTGAGTTTTGACCCATGATATACTAAACTTTTTTGTTCAAAATGAATCATATTTTTATGCATTAAGATATTTGGAATCAAAACCCTAACACCTTGTATATATACAGGGTTTTTTTAAACATACAGCAAAAACTTGTTTCGAAGGGCGAACAAAATTTTTGACAATATAACAACATTTTATTACCAAAAATTACTGATAAAGTTTTTTAATCCACAACAACTGTTGAAAATAATGACCTCCTCCATTATTTGTATTAAAGCTTAATATAGCATTAAAGGAAAAGCGGTATTCCCTGCCTTGAAACAAATTAAATGTATATATTATCATAAAAGAGTTATTTCTGTAAGAAAATCCCTCCTCGCTAACTTTCATATTTTTAGAGATTTGATAAATTTTTAATTCTCTATGTTTTGATTACTGCTTCTCAGTGTATCACATGAAGCTTAAAATATGAGTTCTCATATTTTCAAAGCTATCAAAAAATTTAATTGGACTCTAAATTTAACGAAATATAATTAAAATTTAAAACAAAATTGATATTTTAAAATTCTTTTATTTTGACGGTAATTCCCGTTATGATGTTAACTATATATAATTCTAATTATAAATTTCATATTTAGCAATATTTATAAAATTTTAAAGATGCTTTTAATATTTTCTGACAAATTTATTTTTAATTTCCTTTAAAAGAATATATTATATTTCTTGTCTCTTTATAAGAATAAATCATAAAAATTAAGTATCATAAAAAGAGAAATAGGCAGTTTTATTTCTTACAATATAAAGCAGTAATTTAATCATAAAGCACTTAAAAAATTTTCAAGCATCTCCGAAAACTAAAAGTTGGAGGAGTG
>JAPDSC010152637.1:0-16752 GCA_026290005.1 Latrodectus geometricus
TGGGCAATTGCCATCGCGGCATGCGTCATCAACACCATGCTCTCGGGAATCAGCAGGACCACTGGCCTTATCTACGTGGCCCTCATAGACACTTATGGTGTTTCAAGACTACAAGCTAATTTTCCCTTCACCATGAGGAACATTGTCAGAAACCTTAGTGGTAACACTGATATTCTGTATTATACTGTTACATAACCAGTCATACTTTTACTAGTTTGAAGTTTAAATGTTTTTGAAATTATTCAGGACCACTTGTCGGAGCTATTGGTCAACGATATGGAGCACGTGATGTCACCATTGCCGGAGGAGTGATGGCATCACTGGGGATATTGTTGTGCACTTTCGCTCCAGACATCACATGGATTACCATTCTGTTTGGAGGAATACATGGTACGTAAATTAATTTTTCTTGTACATTTTTAAAACCAATTTTTACTTATTTCCAAATAAAATAATTTTTTAAGAAAAATATATCTTAATTAATCAATTTATGCACATAACTTGAAATTATACGGTTTTAAAAAAATATTATCTTCTGGTGTGCTAATATTGCTGTATAAAATAGTGACAAAACTTATATTTCTAAATATATCAAAATAAAGCTCATTCCCATCAATAGTAGAAAATCCTTTATCTTTAAATTGGTTTAGTCTTACTATATTGATGTTTTTATTTAATTAATATACTGTAAATTTTTAAAATAAAAAATAAATATTTGGAATCAATTTTTAAATAAACAAAACATAAGTAAAATCCTTAGAATGTACTGCATTTTTTTTTATTAAATTTTGTTTCTTTAATCATTATTATTCTAGTAATCTTAAATTTAATGATATGAAAATTTCAATAACTAACAAGATTATTTTAAAACTTATTAATTTTTAATAGACAGCAAAATATGAATCAAAATTTTTAGAGGCATCACAAAGTTAAAGCATTCAATGACGTTTCGCAATATAAACGTATCAGATGTCTACGGTGAAAGAATATTTATGTGAAATTATTCAGAAAATTAGAAAAAATCTTCAAATTTCTAAGTATATTCTACTTAGTATTCAAAAACATTTTTAAAGGAATACTCTAACTTGTGGTTTGCATTTTTTACTTAAAAACTTACCAAGTAATGATACAGAAAAAGTACAAAATTTATGAAAATTATATCTTATAAAAAATGTAAAATTTTGTTTTATTTTTTAAAATTTAAAATAAATAATTTTCTATACCACTGTAATTAGCTACAAAATCAGGAGAATAGTGTTAATTTATTTATTTATATAGTGTTAAAAATAATTAATTAATTAATTATTACCATAAATAACTTTTTAAGCTTTTTCTTATAAAAATGAAATTGAAATTAAATTCTTTAGGTTCATGAATTAATTATAGCCTTAATAATCGAAAAAGCTTAAAATGAATAAAAAAATATAATTTAAAATTATTAAAAAATAATAAGTAATTTATACATTATAAATTTAAGTAACATAAATATCAAATTGAGTCAGTCATATTTTCATACCTTATCAGATTCAAGCATACTTCATCAATTCGTTTATCCTCTAAAACAGTGATTCTCAACCTGTGGGGCGCGACCCCCTAGGGGGGCGTGAGCACACTAATGGGGGGGCGCAAGCATATCCAAGAGAAAATGTTATTTAAAAAAATTGATTAAGTGACTGAAAGGAAAGAATACACACACACATACAAAACAAAATACATTTCGACATATTTAATAATTAACTTATTAAATTAAAACAACTTACTAAATTAAAAACAAATTTAATAATTATTAGTGACTTCCTTGGGCCTGTCTTTCAGAGCAAAGTTTTTCGAAGGAGGGTTTAATATTAGAAATAGACACTCTCAGTTCTTTTTCTATATTTAGCTGAGATCTATATTTTGTCTTCAAAGAAGCCACCACAGAAAATCCAGTTTCACAAAGGTAAGATGTTGAAAATGGTAGTAGAATGCGAAATGCCCTTGTTTTTAGTGCAGAAAACTCATCATCCACTCCTGCCCAAAATTCAAAGAGTGATTTATTACTAAATTGTCTTTTGGTTTCACCGCTTGCCGTGAAGTCTATGAAAGTTTCTTCCTCTTCGATTGAGAGTCCTTCGGGAGTATTTTGAAATGGATCCCTCACCCATTTCTAACTTGATATCAGTTTGTCGTCAACAAGAAAATACTTTTTAAAACTCTTTGCCAGCATTGCTAAATGATTTTCAATGGTTACAAAAACAACTTTTACAAGTTGTTCTTCAACCTTGTAAGTTTTAATACAATCATTCAAATTTGCAAACATTGTTGAGTTTTCTTGCTTTAAATTTCTGCTCCACAATTCCAATTTCCTACAAAAAGCATTAATTTTATCACTCGTATCCAATATATGTGTATTTGCTCCTTGCAGTTGAAGATTCAAGTTATTTAATTTCTCGAATATGTCAACCATGTAGCTCAATTTCAGCACAAAAACTATCGCGAAAATTCTCAGCTTCCGATCTGTTTTCCTCTTCTAGAAAAATGGCGATTTCTTCTCTTAATTCATAAACACGTTGCAAAAACTTCCCTCGTGATAACCATCTTGCCTCGCAATAAAATAGTAACGCTAAATGTACTGCACCCATGTCTTTACAATGTGCGGAAAAGATTCTTAATTTCAGCGGTCTCATTTTTACATAATTTACTACGGTTACAACCGTAATTAACACAATATTCAAACCAGGACTCATTTCTTTAGAAGCCAAAGCTTCTCTGTGGATCATGCAATGTGTCCAGACGCACTGTGGCGATTTTTGTTTCACAAGTGATTGAATACTTTGGAATCTTCCTGACATAGAACGACCACCATCCGTGCATATTCCGACGCAATTTTTCCATTCTATGTTTGCCTCGTTAATAAAATCATTTAAGATAGCAAATAAAGCGAGTGCTGTTGCTTTGAAATCTATTGGTTTGCAGAAAAATAATTCTTCTACTACTGACAGATCATCACAAAATCTAACATAGTCAATAAAATGAGCATCTTTATTACTATCTGTTGCCTCATCAAGTTGTATTGAAAGCAATTTTTAACTCAACTTCGACAAAACTGACACTCTACATCTTCAGCTATATCAGCAATTCGACGGACAACAGTATCATTTGAAAGAGGTATAGACTGCATTTGTTTTGCAAAATTATCTCCAAACACAATTTCTACAATATCAATCGCGGCTGGCAAAATAAGCTCTTCACCAATGGTGTGAGGTTTTTTACATCTGGCTATTTTATATGAAACTTTGTAAGAGGAAATTAAAGCTTTTTCATTCACAGACAAAGTTTTTTTAAACAATGAATTTGGTTTTTCATATGATTTTAATTTTAATTCGAAGAATTCTCTGGGTTTGTTTACGTACTCACTATGAAGCGTTTCCAAATGTCGTTTAAGTTTATTAGGTTTCATGCTGTCTGCCGCCAACATTTTTGAGCAAATGATACACAGGGGCCTTTCTTCTTCATTTACTTCAGTACTAGTAAACCCAAAATTTAAGTATTCTTGAGAATATTTTCTTGATTTTATTTTCGGAACCACGCTCATCTGTATACTTGTTGATGCTTGTCTATCGTCTAATGCTCGCTTACGCCCGCTTAAAAATTTATCCATGATTCTGCATAAGTCTGCTGCCGTGAATATTTAATACGGTGAATTGCAATTACACGAAAATATATATAATATATACATTCAGAATAGATTCAATAGCGATAGAAGGATCGACTCGAATGAGATTGTATGGAATTGAAATTGGAATTGAAATGAGAAAGCATTTGTTCGCATCTTCGCACGCTCCTAGCTTAATTTTTTGCTGACCAGACAAATTCCAGACAAATCGAAACTTTTCGCGAAACAGTGAGAATGCCCGACATGGCAGGGCGCAAGAGCAATAAAAAAGCATTGGATTCTTGTTTTTTCAATGCTGAGGATCGGTGTTGCAAAATGTCAATAAATTTCGGTATTCTTGGTAATTTGTAGTTTAAAATTAAGGTTGTAGTGTAGGTTTAGCGCCAAAATACTCAAAATACATTATTATTGTATATATTTTATTGTATGCGGTGGGAAGGGGGGGCGCGATGAAAATTATGATTGAAAATCGGGCCGTGAATACTAAAAGGTTGAGAAACACTGCTCTAAAATATTCATAGTTCTGCTAAAAATATTAAAAAGATTTTTAAAAAATGGATAATCTTTTTAATGCTGAAGAATTTGAATTTCATTAATTATATTTAATAAACTAATATTGGGGGAACAATTATGTTCATATATAAATTTAATATTAATATTTTTAATGTTACCAAATAAAGATTAATAACAAAAAATGTATTAATAGGATACTGTTATCCTAATAAGAATCATTTGCTGATATAGTTATTACTAATATTTATGAAAATGACTAAAAATAGAATATGGAAAAAATACACGGAAAGCTTAATCCATTAGCTATGAAAATAATTATGTTCTTAACATTAAGAATTTTACTTTCAACAAAAAACTTACATTTAATTTAGTTTTTTTTTTTGCCTCATTGTTTATTATTATAGCACTGAGAAATTTAAAAATGTTTTGTGATAAATTAAACGTCAAATAAGATCGTAGGTAAAAATTCTATATTAAAAATTATCGTACATAAATAATGAATTCAAAAAATTTCGTTTACATTTTTCAGGACTTGGCGTGGCATTTGGGAATACTCTGTTTCAAATTTTAATCACACAATATTTCGTGAAATATCGAGCAACTGCATCAGGTTTAGCTATTTCAGGAGCTTGTGTCGGGTCTTTTGTATTTCCCATAATTATAGAATATGCGTTGCTTCAGACTGGACTCAAAGGAACTTTTTTGATCACGGGTGGACTCATGATGAACGTTCTTCCTGCCTCATTGATGATGGTGGAACCTTCATGGATTAAGAGGGAAAATAAAACGAAAAGTCCCAAGCACAACTCTTCTCTCAGAACACACAAACAGCAAAAAATGTCGGTGGCGAATACCATGGGAAGTATTCCAGAAGAATCGAATGGAATGCAGCAGGAAAATAAGAATGTATCTGTGATAAAGTTGACAAAAATTTCATCCACAGCATGTTTGTCAAAAAAAGAGAAGGGAGATTTTTATAATAATGGAAAATCACAAAATGATTCTGGAATAGATAATCCCGTTTATGGTGGATCTAAGACAGATCTAACTGATCAAATGAAGAATTCTAGCAAAAACTTGGAGAACAAAACGGAGAAAACAGATATTACTGAATCTACGCCAGATTTAAATTCTAAAGGTACTGAGCAGGTAAGCAATCCAACAAATTCTATTTAAGTGAACTTATGAAAATATAAATAAATACAAACTCTCAAAATATTTACACAAATTTTTATAAGTGTGGAAGTCAGCAAAATTTTTAAGAGAATATAATGTTTATTAATTTTTTCATGGAAAAAAAAGAAAGCAATATTTTATTTTATTTCCACTCACTTATGAAAATCATAAGTTAAAAATTGCATAAAGGCAATTAATCTCTTTGAGTTTTGATTTTTATATTTAGGCAAATAATAGCAAAAATGAATTTCAATGTAATATTATAATTTTGAGTTTATAACTACTTAGAGCCCTTAAGCAATCGAGTATATAAATCATTCTACATTTAATATAAAAAAATTAATTTTTATGAAATTATATAATTTGTCATTATTTTTCAAAAAAATTGGTTCTATTTATCTACAGATAGTAGAACACAAGGTAAGTTATAATAAAACCGATAACTATAAAAATTTAAAAATATTACAATTGTTATTCATTTGCCATTTGAAGATTTAAAATTAATTTAAATATGTTTTAATGTTTAAAAATATTATTTAAACTTAAGGCACTTAAAATCATCTAAATTGTATTTATTTTTCGAAGGAACATGATATTGCGAGGAATGTCAGACCTCGAACCATTTCTAGTGGAGAAGTTAGCACGACACTTCCAGTAATAGAAGAAATTACTTTAGAAACGTCAATCTACAAAGCAATCATTAAAGTGTGCTGTGACCCCATGTTTCACATAATTAATGTATCTCTGACAGCCTTTGACATGCAGTTTGATCCAGCCATCATTGTTATTGTAGACTACATAATGGACAAAGGGCTGACAGAAGATTTAGCAACATCTTTCATTAGCATGCTCGCACTAGGGGATCTGATTGGTCGTTTGTGTCTAGGTTGGGTAACCGACAAAAAATATTTGTCTATCCCGACGTTTATGATGCTTTTACAACTCGTGCAAGGAGTGTGCTTTCTCCTGTTGCCTTTATTTTTCACCTTTGATCTGCTGCTGACCATAATTATGATTTATGGGCTGGCTTCTGGAGCGACACTAGTGATGTACCCAATTTTGGTGGCAAAATATTTGCAATCTGTTCAGTCAATGGCCATTGGAAGCATACAGTTTCTGAGTGGAATATTGTCATTTGCTGTTCCCCCAGTGATTGGTAAGTACAATATTTGTTTTTTTCTACATTTCAGATCATATAAGCTAAAATTCCCACTACATTAATGCATTCATCCTAGTGATTGTATGCATATAATTATCTGTGTGCACGTGTGTGAGATATTTATTTTTAACATGAGGAATGATCTGTTACATCGGCAACAATCTTTAACAAATCTGTCGAGTCTTTATTGATTCATAGATGCCCTTTTAGAATAAAGTGTAATATTTAAAAGATGTCCACACTACCATTATTTCTATTAATTTCCATTGTAAGTTAAAGATGCTTTTTGACAATAGTGTTGTTTATGACTAAGATGGACCATCAAAAGACATGGTATTGTACCTTTACGATAATCATACTATTATGATTCTGTCTGCAAAAACACCATGATCCAATCGCAATTTACAAAGACTATGGACAGAAACAGTTAAGCACCATCAGATTGATATCACTATAGCCTAATATTTTGGGGTAATATAGTATAACATTTCCAAAATTTTATTTCAGATATAAAATGCAATGCAGTTACTGTTTGCAGCACTCTTAAATATTTCATGGTTGAGGTTAAGAATTTTGAAGATTTTTCTTTACCAATGATATAAACAAAAATATTTTTTAAAGGTATGGTGATCCTTAATTAAATTGGTATCAAAAATAATTTTTGCACGAAATGTAACAATAATGTTATACAATTTGCATAATGAATACACTGGAAATACAGCTTTGATGGAAATTTGTTCCCTTAAGAAGCAATTCTTTTTAATTGAAAGCTAAATATGTCAATATGTATAAAAAATGAAAATCATTAAAAATATTGATATCTAAGTCTCAATGTACTTTTGGTTCTTAAAAACTCATATTCAATAAAATTTAACACTTTTATATATTCATAATTCTTATTTTTAAATGTTTTTATTTAAAATCACGCGACTCAAAGTGATTGCCTAAAAGCGAAGTTAAATGTCTCTTTGAATCTAGATATGAATTATGTACAATATATTTATGCACTCAGCTATTGTTAATGTTCTTGATGATCATTCTGTTGAATAGATTTAGATACGAAAATGAAAGTTCTGTTAGGCGACACTCTAATATGAAAATAAAGATTGCTGATTTAGACTATTTTTATTGTACTACGAATGTTTCCAGCTGATTACATTCCTTATGCGATCTTATTGTACAGCTTAAATGCATACTAAAATATTATGCATCTGCAATAAAAATAAGTACATTAAATGTATAATAAACTCAATATGTTTCTGGTATTTTTATTCTCTTTTCAAAATCTAAACTTTGATTCTTTGCAATAAATATTTTGCATCGTTTTTTGTTTTTTAGATCTTGATAAAAGTTATTCGATGGTCTTTTGATTAAATATTTCTTATTTCAGGTTACTTTAGGGATCAGTGCGGGTCTTACGACGGAATGTTCTATATCACAGGAGGACTCTCTGTTCTTGCTGGGTTAGCCTGGCTCCTCGAACCACTTCTCTTGAAACTAAGAGCAAAAATAAACAAAGAACATGAAACTTCACCAAATACTATGACTCCATGAAAATACACATTTTCCATTACCATTGTTCAACAGCAGCGAACATGGTTCGAAGTCGGGATTTTCACAATGAAAAGTGAGATTTTACCAAGAGCTAATATCCTGACAATTTTGATTTACAGGGTGAAAAAACTGAAATCTGTCGAGAGGCACATGTTGCATTCAGGAATGAATTTATAAAAAATGTGCCACGTCCATAAGGGAGAAAACCTGGAAAAAATTATAGCATCCAGAAGTGCTATGTCAACAACACATCTATCCAGATTAGCGTTGTATATGGATCAGTTCATTGGGCTCTGACCTCTATGCTACAACAAACAATTGAATTATCACGCGCTAAAGAGATTAATTGGAGACAAGATCCTATTCTGATTGAAAGAAATCTATGAATAAATTATTCGATTCAATATTATTGATGGAATACTTGTGTAATAACTTAGGTTAATAATTCAAATACTACTCTAAAATTCTGTTGAACTTTGAAGGAGGAATGATGTAATTCATACCTTGATTCAGAGGAAAGATTTTTTAAATAATCATATTAAAGATTTTTATTGTTTGTGACTATAATATTTATAAATTTCTTGATAAACTTGAATGTCTGCTAGTATGTTTTTCAGGCTGATCATAAAAACTAGTTATTAAAATATAAATCTATATAACTGTTTTTCTTGTTAGGCACGTTATGATATTAGAAACCATAAATTCAAATACCTGCGTATGTATATTCCTCTTTTTTTATCTTATTCGTAAAACGATGAGACACTGTCTCTGATTTCATCATCTTGAATCTTACTTGTAACTTTACCCACAATGTGCCAGATATCATAAAATTAGTATCTGTAATACTAAACTAAATGTTAAAATCTAATTTTTTATCTATTAATCTTTAATCTACATTTTTTATCTTTAATCTACATTAATTAAGCTAAATGTAGAGAATGTTAAAATCATACTGCCGTTATTGTTTCCAAGAATCTGTAAGCATTTGATATTGAATAATCAAATGATTTCTAAATGTGATTAATATTTTTTAAATTCTTAATCAAATGCATCAATGTATTAATAGTATTTACATATAGCATTGTCTACACAAAGCCTTTCAATATTTTTTCGCAAAAGGTTGCAAATTAGTGAATTATTTGTTACAAATGGTTTTTTTACATAATGTGTTCATATTTTATATTACTAATTATTTCTAAAATTATTTATAAAAATATTTTATACAAATATATAGTTTGAAACTAATTTTAAAGTGGAAGAAAAAACATTTTTATAAATTTCGTGAAGCCTAAATTTTTATAGATTCAAGTTTCTTCCTGTAGTATTAATCTCTTCCCATATAATTTGCATGATAAAAATTTTGTTTTTTATAATTTTTTACTAATATAACACAATTTTATGGAAAGTAAAAAAATAAAATTTAAATTAATAAAAAATTAAAATTAATTATTTAAGCAATTATAAATGATATTAATGTATTTTTATTTAGTATCCTATGTATGACTTAAAAATGTATTATGTATAATCAGTATTGCAAGATCATTTATATGTATGATAAGAAAATACCATACTCAGAATGTAAAAGTATTCGAAAAATAAAAAAGAACTAATCTATATATATTATGTTAAACTTTTTGTGTGATTAATAGTGCACTTAAGGAAAATATATAATACATTAATTGAATAATAGCTTTAGACTACATACTTTGTGAAATAAGTGAATAATCAAAGAGAGAATAATTGTGCTCAGCTAACAACCGCGAACAGATAGCTCTCTTGCCTTCGGTTCAACAATTCGTGGGTACGAATCCCACTGGGGTTTTAGATGTGTTTGCAATTCAGAAAACACTTTAAACTGTAGGTTCAATGTGCAAAAATGGGCGTTGAATGAAGAAAACAAACCAGAGAGTAATTAAAATTATGATAACCATGCTAATTGTAATGGTGTATGTATTATGTATTTACATTAAAATTTTTATGAAAATAGCATCATACAACTGAAACAATATTTATGGTAAATGTTGATAGATCGATATTAAATTCGACAATTGGCTGACATTTGAGATGTGCTCAAGTAACTACAAACTTTAGTTAAAAATATACTCGGTTGATAACGTTTTATTGATACGTTTAACAAAGCAAATGACTAACAAGGTCATGAAAAATTTAACAAGTTTTATAAAAGCAAAATTTAAAATAAAAAACATTGTTTCAAGGGAAAGAAAAGATATTTAAATACTTGTAAATGACAGGAAAAATTGAAAGCTAGTTTGAGTATCAAATCTTGCATAAAACAGCTTTCGTAAAGAACATAGGTATATATTGCAAAAATCATATTCATTAAGGATAATGTTAGAACAGGTAACTATAGGTCAGAAACAAAACATTATTTATTCACAAAGCTTTTGTATTAAGCAAATGAGAAAGAATAAGATGATGTATGTATGGTACCAGGAACACAAACACGGATTATAGCCCCCTGGAGCACTTACGCCACATAGCGCCCCTACAACAACTAAACAGTACTTTGTTGGTATGATGGTCGACACATGAGGAAATATGAATACAACGTCATGGCATGTTGAGAATCACGTTGTCGAGGTACAGAGAACTCCCAACTTAGCAACAAAGACTGTCAGAAGGTTTAGTACAAATGTAGGAGGTGGATGACGGGCAGAGATTCGTCAGTCAGGCATATCTTACACACATGCTCTATAAATTCAAATCCGTTGAGAATGCTGACCAGTTTACATGGGTGATATCCTCCGATTGAAGACAGTCGATGTTGCTTGAATGGTCAGGATTTCTATTAATTTCTATTATTGAAAATGCTTAATTTAAAATTTTTGACTACCTTTCTTTTAATCAATTTAGCGTAAAAATGTGAGAAATAATTTCCTAATCAAAACAAAATATTTTATTCAAAAAATAAAACATGGGATTCTAAGGATCATTACGAACAATTTGAGAAATCGATTAAATAATTTGATTTTCATGACTACATTCTAAATATATATCTTCTTCCTGTCGAATAAAAAAAAAGTTAAATCTGGTTACTCACCATTGATATTCTGATATATTCCTGTGATGTATGTTTAGATAATACTCAAAATGAAGCATCCCAGCGACAAATTGACCAATCAGCTATAATTTTAGCAAAAACAACATGAAAACCTTTAACATTCAAGAAGATTATTTGAAAGTTATTTCTTATAATAATTTTAGCAACTCTTTATGAATAACATAATACATTGAATACATGTGTTTAGAATATGTTAGAAAACAAACGTCACAGCTGCTTCATAAATTCATCGTGGCAATTTCTGAACTATTTTGGCAACACAGACTGTTACCAAGATGACGTAATTGTTACTTAATACATTTTTTTCTAGAAAAAGATTAGGCATCTAAATTATATAAATCTAAACTTGATAAAAGCATGAACATATAGATTTTAAATTTTAGGATTTTTTTAAAAAAAAAAGCATAACATTAATTTCGTAAATTTAAATACAAAGGAAAACAATAATTTTGAAAATGTAAATACAAATTCTAAAAAATATAGCAACATAAATTCTAATATAAACGTAGGAACATTCACAAAAATTAAATATTACAATACAATTAAACTGTTGCCTGATAATTTTAAAAAAGAAAATATAAGCATAGCACTCTTTCAAATGTAAATGTAAATTTTAAAAAACTCATTAAGTTTATAATTATTTTTTTTAAAAACACGTTTTATTTTAATAATATATAAATAATAAAAAATGTCATGCCTAAGCTAAAACATGATTTGTTTACACAATTTTAAACAGAAACTTTAAACAATAATTAAATAAAAAAAGAGGATTAATTATGAAAAGAGAACATACAACCTTGAATTTAAGTATCCAAAATGTCAAGAAATAAGAAACACTAAAAATATTCACTCGATCTATCCTTGCAAAATTCTTGGTGAAATCTGTAAATGGAATAAAATGTTCTAAATTTTCTCGCGATGACGTAAATACTAGGATTGCCAAAATAGAACTTTTTCATAATTCTAATTTCAAATTCAGAAATTGATGTGATAAATGCGGTCAATGTGCCAAACAAATTATGTTACATTGTGTTGCATTACCATAAGAAGGTAATGGCATGGAATAATACAAGTAAGAAAAATTGAATCTGTTTCAATAGGAAAGTCTACTGAGAACTTTTCTGTTCAGGAAGTTAAAATCAGAATTTTATACTTTTTCTTTAAATTCTAAACTTAGTGTAATATTTCTTAAGTAAACAGTAAATAAAAATAATTATTAAGCTATAAGGCAAATGATAAATACACTTTCAGTGATATTTCATTTAATAGCAATTTGTTTGAAGTTTTGTAATCTAGTTTTTCAAACTGGCATTTAGATTATTATGCATTTATTTTTAATGAATCAATTCAGAATTTTTTACATATTAATTGTTATACTTTTAATCTATTATATTTATTGTTATTAATCAGATTTATTTAATAGTTTACACTATTTTTTATCACTTATTGTTTTTATTTGATTATTAAAAATTGTTCATTTTCATTATAATCAAATGTTCCCTTTTGTTTTTATTTCAGTTTTTCTGTTAGTCTAGATTTTTAATCTTATTGCAGTGTTATTTCGTATTGCCATGTTTACATTTTACATTAAAAAGCTTTATTAGAAAAATTAATTTTATTCTTTTATTATTTTTAATTCTTCAAATCACCAACATTAAAAATTCACAAAATAAAATAAATATTAAAAAGATATGCACGTAAATTCAAGTGTACGCTACACAGATAAAGTTAAAAGAATGTAAATAAGCAAAACAAAATAACAATCAGTTTTAAATTTGAAATACTATAAAATTATGAAACATAAGAAATTACTTTTTTTTTTTAAAATTTAACAAATAAAATTCAAAAATTATTGAAGTACATTTATTCACAAAATAGAAAATTATATCGATATAAAAATCTAAGCAAAATACATTGCACGTTTAATTAGATTTTTGAAATAAAAATGCATTATTAAAAATTTCAATATACTTTAAAAACTAATTCTTACTATGCCAGATTTAAAATTTAATTTTATTATGTAAAATTAATTTTTGTTATGTAAAATAAATGTTTAACAGTATTGGCCATTTTAATATAATATAATTTATTATGTATTACTATAAGGTATAAAACAATCCGCGAGCGTGTTCAATAAGAGTAAAAAATTCATTTTATTGTGAATAATAAAAATTTAAAAGACTACTTCATTGACACCATTTTTTAAGGATTCATACAAAATATGGCTTCGCTACTTTAAATGATAACAGAACACTTTAAGGAATTTAAATATTTTTATAATTTAGTAATATATATATATATATATATATATATATATATATATAATGCAAAGTTTAAATTAAAGGAGACGTTTAAAATAGGAAAGTTAAACAATTGATAATCTCAATTTGAATTGATGCGTTTGTTCCACACCTAACAGCGATGCTAAAGTAACTTTAACTTGTATAAAAATTCTGAGAGGTGTGGTATATAAAAAACACACTTTGTTGTGGTAGTTATGTGTAAGTTTGTAGTGTGTAGTTGGTGGCATGAATATATATATTCTCTTTGTACATTTAGTTATTTTTTTAATGATTTTATTGATGTCAACAGTATTGAAAAATGTAATAGTTAGTTTATGAATGTTAAAGCTTACTTTTTTTTAATCAAGTTTACAAAAGAAATATGCAACAACAAAATTTTGTATGTGAAATAATATTGAAGGTTGCAAATAAAAATCCGAGTTATTTAAAGCGGAAATTTTTATCAATTTCTTTTGAAGAACACGCAGTAGATTCTATACTTTATGATCTCCAAGGGAACTTTTAAAATAATTCTAAAAATTCAAATTTCTTAAAACCAAAAAATAAGTGTTAGATCAGCTCTTATTATAAAACTACTCTATATAAATATATAAAATATTATATTTGAAAAAATTATTGAATATGCACTACATAAGAAGCATATGAAAATAAAATTCATAATAAAAAACAATTCTTCCAATTATTTTATTGGGGAAAAATCAAAAACAAAGTAATCACATACCTTTTTCTTTTTGCCTCATAACTATAAATTTTTAAAACAAAATTTTTATTTTTTTGATGTTGTATAGCATTTCACTGTTTTTTCTTTCTTATTTCGAAAAATAATCAAAAATGTACCTTAAACTTGCTAATCGAATATTCAACTTATTTTCAGACTATCGCATCACTGTCATTTTCTTTTGGTTTGATATCTGAAAATTTCTTTTCTCCTTCAGTATATTCTCACTGATTTTTATCATCCGATGCTTGTTACATGCAAATTACATCTGAGTTTACACTCAAAAGATTTTGAAATTAAATTATGGTTAACAGTAGTAGTCTTTGTCGAAGTTCATGAATAAGTGATTCCTTTTCACTCAAGATATCTCATAAATGTCCTAGGATTTCTTCAATATAGTGAGTTTTTTTTCAATAATATTTATACATATCAAAAAGACAGCTCTTTCTGCATAGATTTAATAGTGTTTTGCGTTTAGAACGCCAATTTCACAAGTAATTTTTCGCCATAACCATTCCTTGTGAAATTTTTTTTTTTTACGATATTTGGATTTGAAACTATTTATTGCAGTCTGATGCATGGACTGCAAGACGGAGGTCAAAATTGGCTACTAGAATTCCTCATATATTGCTTCAAAAAATAATTTAACATAATCAATGCAGTTATCTTCTCCTATTTATGCTGCTGCAATAAAAACAAAGATTTAAAATTCTCAATCAAAATAAAATACGGGGAAAATTTGAGAGAAAAACGACAAAATATAAACGCTAATAAAAGAGGCATAAAAATGATTTTGCAAAAAAAAAAAAAAAAAAAAAACATTTTTTAAACTTTTAGTTTGTAAATGGGAATTAAAATTATCATTGGGTTTGTGACACCATTTTTGGAAACAGCCTATTTGTAAAATATATAATAAGTATTCTTAAATTAATGGTTTCTAAAAACGAGAGAGAGAGTCTACTATATTATAATATTAACATACATAAGTCCATATTTCTCAAACGGTTATTTTATAAGGATATTTAGTTTGGAGTTTTGTTTTTTTCTTCAAAATAAAGTGTACGAAATGTTTGAGTACTTAAATATAAATAATAATTCCTTGTTTTAATTCTCTTTAAAGACAAGAAATTTATAAAGAATTAAAATCTGCTTACAAATAAATAGCCACCACTTTATATGCAACAAAATAAATTTATTTCAATCATAAAGTAGCCAGTAAACGAACTTGATTCGGTACCTTTTTCCCAATACTTGGCCATTTTTAGAGCTTTTGGCATTACAAGCAGTGGAACTGATTTCATTTGTATTGTTTAATGCTTGATGACGGGGCCATCATAACCCCGAATATAGTCATGATTTCTTAGCAATTTATAGTCATGATTTCTTCGCAATTGATACATAGTGATCAAGCAGAAGACTTTTATGCTTGACTTTCCTCCCCCAGAAATTGTTTCTCTGTAAGAACACTGCGACCAAGCCTACTTTATGTGCCCAGATTATAGTGAACACAATGTATTTTTAGCTAAGTAACCGTTACTTTTCGGAAGTGATGTTTATATTTTCCACAGCGAGGACACCATAATCTGAATTAGCATTTATGTTAATAAACAAAATTCAAAGCATGTCTAGAATTTTTAATATATATTAAACTATTCAGAAACACATGATATGTTAAAATCTATATTTAATCGAAAAGTTAAAAAGTAGCTTAGTTTTTCATGTAACATCTTTGAAGAATTATCCAATTGCATTTAAAAGAAACAATGCAAAATTTTTCTTTCTGTCAAAAATTCTGAATTTTATTTGTATGAAAATTGGTTTTATGAATTTCGCATTTTATTTATTTGTTATTAAAATCATTATAAATTCCTGTAATTTTTAATTTACCATTAATTTCGTAATTTTACAATATAAAACACGTATAAATTTAAATTTCCATAAACAATTTTTTGAATTTACGAAATATTTAAAAGAGTTTTTTCAATTTGATCTTACTAATATGGGAAAGAGAATTGAATGTAATTTGCATCCTCTTAAGTAAGTGAACAAACTTTCTCAAATTGGCCCCTTTAATACAATTTTGCGTTGAAAATAGTGTAAGCTATTTTTATCACAACTACATAAGTGAAGTTAAAGTTTTTATTCAGGAAAAATGTCAATTTTATGATCAAATTATCCAGAGAGAAGATTTTGAGTCGTCTTTTATTAAATTGTATGTAGAAAGGTTCTTGACGTTCTCTAGGTTTCAACATTAGTAGTTTGATTTTTATGATACAAGAGACACAATGCCTAAAAAGGAATGAAAAAGCCATATTCTTTTGGGTAGTGTTTCCAAAATCTATTCCAGTTATGTATGTGTGTGTGTACATAATACATATCTCTTTAACGTCTGGTGTGCTGAATTCGGCACATACCTAGCCCATTGTGAAGTTTTCGGCACATTCGTACCTGCCGGCACATTCGTACCTGCCGGCAGCAGTAAGTGTTGTTTTTAAGTAAGGAAAAGAATTCTTTTGTTATGTAAAAAAATTGTTGACCATAAAGGGTTAAACAATATATATATATATATATATATATATATATATATATATA
>JAPDSC010152640.1:10719-41029 GCA_026290005.1 Latrodectus geometricus
ATATATATATATATATATATATATATATATATATATATATATATATACGTTTTTAGATTATTCAACTACTTATTTCAAATATAACTTTAAGCAATTAATATTTCAAAATTTAATCCTAAAAACATGCATCTAAAATTTCCTTTTTCAAATCTCTTAGGTACCCAATGAGAAGGTTGACCCAATTTCGATGAAATATAATTCGATAAATTCCAAATTAAACTGTACGATTTTTTAAAGGCTTAATAACCTATTAACTGTTTCAGATATTAAAATCACACATGTATCAACATTGAAATATTTTAAAGCAATACGTTTATATATATCGATTGAATATGTATTAACTTTTAGTAATGTTAATGTTTAAAGACAGCAAAATGTTATAAAGCGTCTCTTGTGTTGCAGCATAAATCTCTCAATGAGTATTAAAATCTTAAAGGTCAATAACAAAAAAGAATTTATAAGTAACTAGCAAAATTTGACTCAATATTAACACGTAATCTTACATGTTTTTTATATTTTAATAGCTAAGCAAATAAACTTTAAAATTAAATTTTCAATGGATGATGAACTTTATAAAATACTTTTTTTCCACTTTGTAATACAATATATAATTTTAGGCAAAATTTTATATTCGAAAACAATTTTTCTAGCCTTATTATTCAAAATTATCAGATATAAACGAACTAAGTTATATATTTTTTAAAAAACTTTATTTCTGACAAAAATACTATAGTTAAAGCATAATTCATGTAATCATACCATACATTTTTCAAATAAAGTTTTAGTTCAAAAAATTTATTCTTTTGTAAAATGCCTTCAAATTAAAAAAAATAAAGCGCTAATATGAGGAGTGCTGAGGAGAGAAATCATAAGATTAAAACCTAATGAGCTCTCCGTAAGTGATACAAACAATGTGTGTTGTTCTGAGTGAAATTATGCACGATAGTGAAAATTACGTTGGGTCCAATGTTTTTCCTCTGGTATGGCATGTTCAGGTATCGTTTCTTTAATTAATCATAGTTTAAAATTGTGAGAAATTTTGGTAAATATAGCGACTTCAATAGCTGGAAACATATCACCGAAACCTGACATAAAAATAATATAATGGGATTAAATTATTTTTCATTTAATAATTGATATATTTACTAATAAATAAGTAAAATTATGAAATTATATATACATATATAATTATAAAATTTGCATAAATAGAAAAAAATATCAAATACAATACACATTCAAAATAATAATGAGCTCAATTTCGTTAATTTCTACATATTTACATAAAAAAATTTCTTTGTATAAAATATATTTAGAGTATTTAACATTTTGTAAAATGTTAGTTTCATGGTAACTTATGCTTTTAGCATTTCATAGTATACAATTCATATAGTTCTCTATACAATAAACTTCTATGAAGAATTTCATTTAACAACTAATATATTTCTGTACAACTGTTTTCTTTGAGATGCTATATGAATTTTTGATTGTTATTGAGTTGACAAATTATTGAACTCTTATTTAAAATGTAATTTAGATCAAAATAATTTTTTTATTATATTTTGAAGGCACTGTATTTGTAAAATAAAAAATATCTTCAAATATTATAGTTAAATTTAGATGATCACATTATGTTAGAAATTGTGGACTAACTATTTTGTGTTTAATTTGAAGTTCAATCAAAAACAAATATTTCTGTATATAAATCTTCTTTTTAACCACTGAAAATTTCATTGACCGTCTATTAACTGAAAAGATTATATAATTTTTGTTTACATTGTATAACTTATTAAAATAAAATACTTATTCAGATAATATTTTGAAAACACTGTACTTATAAAAATACATTTCCTGATATTGCACATAAATAATAATCTTATCAGTGAAATTGTTCACAAATAATTTTTTTTCATCATGTTTTTATTTCATATCTTACTTTTAAAGGAAATGCTCTATTTATAATATTACAGTTTGATTTTATATTTTTTTATAGTTTGAAACATGATTTTTATTATTAGAATAAAGTTTTGTGTTATTTTTTCCCGCTATAGAAATATTTGCAATCAAATCAAATAGAATTTAAAATTTCGTGATACTTCAAAGATACTTTTAACTTCTTAAGTTAAGCAGGAGAAGTATTGTATTAAAAATAATTTTGCTTCGCTTGACACAAAACACAACAGAAAACATATGTATTCTTATTCATGAAAGTAAAAAATTACAAGCAACAAAGAAAGTAATATTGAGTTCTTAAAAACCGTAAGATAATGACACATTTTTGCGCAATGAACTACCTAATGACGGAAGATTTCTTGGTAAAGTAAATTTTTTTTAGTTTCTACTGATTAAACTTGGAATTACTTTTGCTAGATAATGATCTGTGTTCACCTCTCTTCAAAGAGGGAAAATCCGAAAAATTTTAAAGCACTCATACCACCAGATGTACATGCAGAAGACAGAAGCATAACATCTGACTCCCACTATTGAACAATGTTTGGGGCTAAACCTAAGATTTTTCATGCTCATGTAAAAATATATTGAATTCTAGCTAAATGAAATCTTCCATCTCATTACAAATCTTATAACGATATTATATGCTTCACATAAAGTGATTTACACCACCAAATTAAATAATCACTTTTCCTTCTATGGAACGGTTTCCAGAAGATGAAATAAAATACCAAATTTTATCTCAATTAATATTGTTACTTTTCTATAAAAGTTTATTATTTTAATATTTTAAAGGTTGTTTTAAGCCAAAGAAAAACGATCATTTCAAAGGTCTTCATAGCATCATTGTAATTCGTAAGCTTTATAAACATTTTTCTTTCTCACCATTAAATTTCAAAAATGCTCTCAAGTCCCTATATTGTTACAGTTGTTCACATTATAAATATAATACGTAATCTATTCTATCATGCATATTTATAATTTTAATTAGAAAAAAATCCTTAAATGTATTTTAAGTCATAACTAAGTATGCATAATAAATCTCGAAACATGATTTTAAGAAACATAGTAAAATCATAAGAATGTAATTTAAAATTTAAAGATATTCCTTCAAAGAAAAAAAAAAGAAAATTTCTTTACTCTCACTAATTTGCTAAATGTAAAATAAAACTGAAAATATAAGAACCTTAACTATAGAATTCAAACGAAGGTTCAAAAATATTAAATAAACTTCTAACTATTGAAGCAAAAATCTAATGTAGCTATTAGATTATTGTATATACAAATTGATTAATTTTATTTTTGGTGAAAAATTGTTTTACATTTTAATTACTTTTCTATGACTTTATAACAAAGAAATAGCTTCAATGTTGACTTCACAAATATTTTAAATGTTTTTGAAATATTGTTCTCAATGTTAACACATTATCAACAAGATCTGCCTGTTACAAAATAATGATATTTATTAAAAAATTAACATAGAACTATTACTTAATAATTAATTTTTAATTATCACATTTTCATAACCAATGCTGTACCAAAACACATGGAAAATGCATCGCTAAAATTTCTATCATATATACAATGTATTTACTCAAATTGTGTCTGATTGCAAGAAAGCAAATTCTGTCTGATTGCATTTTCATGTTCCTAACAAACTTTTCTTAATGTTATCACTTAGAATCAGTTCAACAAAATTTACAATTATTGCATTAAATTTTCATTTACAAATACTTTGTTTTTGAAACTGCATATAAACCATTATCTTGTTTTTATTCTATATTTTTACTTATACACACATACACGGGCAATTTTCTTTATCTAGGGAGACTTTTTCATACTTTCTACTTGCCAACCATTGTCAAGATGCATAAATTATCAGGGCTGTCTGTTGTTGAATCTTTTCTTGTTATTGTTTATCTAATGGCAGTTTTTAACACTTGTTTATCTTTATGGCCTCTATCATTGGAATGGTGTCAAGATCATCGTTGAGCTAACTTACATTTTGAACGTTTTTTTTTTTTTTTTGTTTTTTTTGTTTACATACAATGTGCAAGGGCTGTAATTCGGCATATAATTTTTATTAAACATAACATTAATGTTATATAAATTAAAGCAATGAAAAAATAAAGCAATCAGCTGAAAGTAATCAAAATTACAGCAATTAAGTTACACCGATTCGTTTTCGGTCTACGTCGGTTACCTCGATTATTGAGTTCTTAATATTGGAGGCTGCAAAGATTTGTTGTAGTTGTTGTAAAGATAAATTAGTATTAAGCAAAATGTTCTGTATTCTGTAGAAAAATAGGAAACAGTTGCATTATAAATGTTAGCAATAATTTTGTTAATATAATCGTACTTTCGGTCATCAGTTAATTTTCACTTCATTATTCTTGTGTTTGAGAGACTCATAATTTTTTTCAATTTCCTACCTATCACCGTATTTTGAAATGTACACTACTGGCCATTAAAATTGCTACACCAGGAAGAAATGCAGATAACAAAATGATATTCATTGGACAAATATATTATACTAGAAATAACAAGTGATTAAATATTCAAAAAATTTGGCTGGATAGATCATGAGAAATCAGTACCAAGAACAACCACATCTGGCAGTAATAACGGCAGTTATACGCCTGGGTATTGAGTCAAACAGAGATTGGATTGCATGTACAGGTACAGATGCCCATGCAGCTTCAACACGATGCCACAGTTCATCAACCGTAGTGACTGGCATTTGGTGACGAGCCAGTCACTCGGCAACCATTGACCAGACGTTTTCTATTCGTGAAAGATCTGGAGAACGTGCTGGCCAGGGCAACAGCCGAACATGTTCCGTATCAAGGAAGGTCCGTACAATACCGGAAACATGCGGTCGGGCATTATCCTGCTGAAACGTAGGGTTTCGCAGGGCTTGAATAAAGGGTAGAGCCACGGGTCGTAACACACCAGAAATGTAACGTGCACTGTTCAAAGCACCGTTAATGAGAACAAGACGAGACCGAGACGTTTGTCGAATGGCACCATACCATTACACCAGGTGATGGGCCAGTATGACGATGACGAATGCACGCTGCCAGTGAGCTTTCATCACGATGCCGCCAAACACGGATGCAACCCTCATGATGCTGTACACAGAACCTGGATTCATCTGAAAAGATGACGTCTCGCCATTCGTGTGCCCAGATTCGTCGTTGATCACACCATTGAAGGCGATCTTGTCTATAACGCAGCGTCAAGGGAAGCCGCAGCCATGGTCTCCGAGCTGAGAGTTCATGCTGCTGCAAACGTCGTCGAACTGTTCGTGCAGACACTTGTCTTCCAAACGACTCCGTTTCTTGACTCACGCCTCGTGACGTGGTTGCACGATCCATTACGGTCATGCGGATAATATGCCTGTCTTCTCGGCTGCTAGTGATAGGTTGCCGTTGAGATCCCGCATGGTGTTCTGTATTACTGTCCTGAACCCATCGATTCCATATTCTGCTAACAGTCATTGGATCTCGACCGACGCGAGAAGCAATATTGCGATAAGATAAACCGCAATCCCAGTACGCTACAATTCAACTTTTATCAAAATCAGAAACGTGCTGGTACGCATTTCTCCTTCTTACACGAGGCATCACAACAACTTTTCACAGGCAACAACGTTCAAATGCAATTTGTGTATGAGGAACCGGTTGAACAATTTCCTCATTTAAACACAATGTAGGTGTCGCTACTGGCGCCTGTTTTGTCTGAATGCGCTGAAAAGCTAATCATTTGTATATCACAGCACCTTCTTCCCTTCGTATAAATGTCACGTCTGTAGCATGTCGCCTTCTTGGTGTAGCAATTTTAATGGCCAGTAGTGTACTATCAATTCAATAGTTTTCAAAATTTCACATATCAGCTTTTCTTTTGTTTAAAATTTTGAAAGTTTATGAGGTTTCTCATGTTGTTAAATCTTGATAGAAATTTATAAATAAATTTCCTCTTTGTTAGTAGGAAAAGATGAAAAAACATAGACATAAATATTTCACAATGACTTTTTGAGCGTTGAAAAAAATTAATTTTATTTCATTGGTTGGAAGTTTCTAAATAAGCAAAACTTTAATTTCTTTCTTTACTTAAAAGGTATCAAAAGTCTCATCCCTTTAATTGAGCTATATTTTTTTATTAAACTGTTTTTGAAATAAAGCAGAAAAAATGGTTGAAAATTTATGTGTGTGTGTCACTGTCTTTGATTCATTAATAGTTTAATAAAACGGTTAGTGTTTATTTTAATGAATGTGACGTTTATTAAAAATGAAAAGTTATATCTTAAGTAAACAGTTTATGATAAAATTTAAATTAGATGTTTATTTGAAAGTTTTTTTATTAGATATATAAATATATAATCATTATAATTAAATTCAAGCAGAAGAAAGCTTTCTAAAGTTTAAATTTTTTAAGTAAAAACATTAAAAATCAAGGATTTGCCTCGCAAAACTAAAATTCAATGATAAATTAACTTTGCATTGCTACTCATAAAATTCTCAAATTGAAGAAAATAAAAGAAAAATAGAAATGCTATTAAAATGTAGAAAAATAATATTTCCAATCTATTATAAAAATTTATTACTAAGAATAACCCATCTTAATGCGTTATACTAAATAATACAAATTGAAAATATATTTGTGGTGCAATCTAAGCCTATACAATCTAAGTAAATATTTTAAAAACATTAATTTAGTCAAATAATTTCTGATATACCCTAATTTAAGCACATGTTGATATAATATTATTTTTAAATTGTTTTGATTATTTTGAGAGCCAAAAAAAATCTTCACAAATCCTCAAAAGTACAGTACATTAAGTCTAGCGTTTTTTTTTTTTTTTTTTTTTACTTTAATGGTTACACAAGAATTCACTATAGCACTACAAAAGAAAACCTTCTTAAAAGGCCTTTTAGCTTATGGGTCTGCTTTAAGGAAGAAACTCACTCATTATAGATATATAGATATATCACTCACATAGGCAAGAAGTTAAATGTAATGTCATACAACATTAAAAATCTATATAAGAGGAAATATTTTTCCTCCATAAGAAACTGCGATAATAAGTTCTAAAATTTTGTTTATTTTTATTTATTATAATATTATGTATGAAAAATTGGTTTGGTATATTTTTTATCTATCATTTTAGATTTTTTATCAATTCTTAATATCAAATAAGGTATTTTTTTTATTTAAGTATTATAAGAAGATAAATTCAGCTAAGTGGCTTCATCGTGTATCCTTACATGCCATTATCTACAAGAATAAAAGTGTATATGTTTTCTGGTTTTTTTCTCAGTTAATTCCTTAATAATGTAATTCATGTAATTAAGCAACTTTATATATCTAATATACAAGCATTTAAAATTCAAATATTCAAAAATTCATTGCAAATATTCACAGTGAAAACAATACACGAATACAGAAAGCTATTGACATCATTCGAATTATTTTTTATTTGCCTTTAATATATAATGACATTTAACTATCATATTTGTCGTAAATTAAGAAATCCTTTGCAGAACTAGAAAATTTCATAGCGTGTCAAAAAAAATTGAAGCATTCTTATTTAATTTCCTATGTTAATTAGTCTTTCAGTATTTTGCAGAATTTATATTTGTAGGATGAAACACAAATTAAAGATTCATAATTTTTAATTAGAATACATTTATTTAATTTATGTATTATTTAATTTATACTGAAACATAATTTATAAGTGTTTCAGTTTAAGAGTACACAAAATTTTATAATATAAGTGTTCATAAATCTGTTAAATAATATTTGTTTGAAATTGGATTATTGTAGTTTCCGAATTGCTAATAATAATCTCAAAGAATAAATATTAAGTAATTCGAACAGTTTCTAATTAAAACTTACAGAGGCTGAAATATTTTCGAATTATATTTATCCTCAAAGAATTAAAATTCTATTTAGACCTTCATGTTCTTAGAAATACATGTTTTAAGCTCTAAGAACTTCAACTAAGTAGAATGGCATTAAGGGCTTTAATAAATATCATTTCACAAGTCTATAATTTATTTATGGTAACAGCATAGAAAAATATTGAAAATTTCAAGTAATCCTATTTAAAATTCTACTCTTTGCAAAAGATTATTTACCCTAAAATTTAAAAGGAATATAACTATTCGTGCAATTGAATATTTTAGGTAAATGGATATTTTACTTTGTTAAATACATAAGTAAATCTTTTATCATTCATATTTTAACGAAAACCCATTATACATATATATATATATATATATATAAATATGGTAATTTTCCAATACATGTTTAGTTTCCTCCATCTCAAAAATTCTTTCGAGAAAAATTATTCAAAACTATAATATTTTGATATAGTTATTTATTTATATATAGTTCTTTTGTGTCTATTACATTGTCTCACATCGAAGCATATTTTGATTACCCTATGTTTCCTTATGCAAGCACTCTGCCACTACTCTGACAGGACCCTGCTTTTTCTACCTATTCTTAATCAGTGGTATAGTATTTTAATTTTTATTAAATAACTAAGCTATTTCTAGAGAACTAATAACAGAGTAAATTACTCACATAACTTCAATTATCCCTTAAAGCAATTCGAATTACATCATTTCTTACATTATAATAGAAAAAACACATTTGCTATTAATTTTTCCCCTAATTGAGAATAAATGGCTTTGCAGTAGATTAAATTGAATGTTTTAATAACCCTTGATAATAGTAATAATCTTTTTAAGTGAAGAAATTCACCAAAAATCAACACCATTTCAATTTTTTATCAATTTTTAATCAATTTGTAAATTAGTGTTCTTCCTTGTAAAGAAAATATGTTATGTGAATGAAAGTAAAAATGGTCAATAATTTGAAAAAGAATGAGAAATTACTTATGGTAGCTAAAAATAAATAACTAAAAATAATTATTATGGTATACTTTGTTTTTCTTTTTATTAATGCACTTTCCAAATAAACCACAAATTTTTAATAGCCATGGTTTTTCACCGTCTTATGAAAACATATATATCTGTTATATGAAAAAGGAATCAAAACATTTAAACCGTAATATTCTTTAATTTCTTTTTCCAAATAAATGAAATTTAAATATTTAAAAAATTTCAGCGTACAAAATTATGCGTTGTTTTTATTAATCTGCTAGACAAAACTTGCATGAAAATATTATTTATAGATTCCATGAAAATATTATTTTAAAAAACAACATAAGCATCGTACTTAATATTCAGATGAACCTATTTTAAAATAAATGAAAAATATACAGCAATAATCATGGGTTAGTAAATCTAATCAACAGGAAATTTCACTTCTTAATGATGATTTGTCTTTAATAAATCTTTCTGTTAAATTGTTTGAGGTCTTTTCATTGATTTTTTTCATCTAAATTATTATGCGAATTGTTAAACCATAAACAGTTTCATTTATTATTATTTCTATAGTAATTGTTTTCATTTTGAATTAGTTCGAAATATTGATTAATGTTGCCGAATCTCATTCATTATCATAAATAGCCTGATACATTAAAGAATAAATAAGCACAAAGGAACAATTTATAAAAATATCACACAGATTACATCATCCATTTCATTTTTAAATATATTGAAATCATTCTAAAAGAAATTCATTAATTTTTATTAAACGTTAATAATAACTAAATTATAATTATAACAAAATTAATTATATGAAACTTAATTTTAACTTAACTCAATTGAGAACAAATTGATAAATGAATTACTTTCCAATTAGGTTTACCTTCATTGATTCAGAGGTAATTATATAGAATATTCAAATTATGTGCAACCTTTAAGTTTTGCCTTCATTAAAATCTAAAATCTACTGTCTTTCATTCTAACTAGAGATTTCAATACAAGATAGATTATGTAGTTCCTGGCATATTCACTACGATATAGTTCGAAATTTCTGACCAATTATTTGGAATGTAAGAATTTTAATAAAATTCATACACACACGTTCTTGTTACATTTTTTTCTGCTTTGTAACTTATAAAATTTCATTTTAATTGTTATCTTAACCATTTTTATACTTAATATAATGCTAATCCTGGAAATCAACAGCAGTAGTGAAATTTAAAATAAATTGATTTTTTTTCCTCTTTTTCTCACGTGAAATGATTTATATATTTTAATTACTAATTTTTCATATTTATCAATACATGAGGAATTTTCAATGTGTAATGGCTAATTATTATAACCTTATCATAGTATTTAACTCATGCTTGAACAATTTTCTATGAACATTACAGTTAAGCTGATAATTGGGAGATTATCACTCCTGTATTTAGCTCAACATTTCGTGAGTTGAGTTTCTGTCTCTGGAATGGATATTTGTGGGGCTTTGTAATCTATTTTAAATTACATTCCTCAGAAAAATTAGAACTTATGTATAAATGTAATCACAGATTGATAAACAGAATAAAAAAAAACTAAATCTAAGTTTACATAATATTATTCAAACTTTCAGCCAGTTAATAAAGAAAGTCTGAAATATTAAGAAGAGGGAAAAGATATTTGCAATAAACATCAATGTCATATTTTGTCACTTGTTACTGTGTATATTTACAATTGTAAGAAGACAGCTCTCCTACTTACTTGTACATTTCACCCGAAATATCCTGCGTTTCACAATAACTGTTCCACTTATTGTGTTTCGATCAAACAAGAAAAACAATAAAACTTGACTAGTCATCGTGAACTAAAAAACATAAATAGGACTGACCACTTTATTCTTGTGTAAAAACATGCATTTCTTTGAAAGTAAGCTTGAAATTTCTTTAAGAGCATTAGCAGTTTTCATTAACTACAAAAAGGTTGTAGGAACATTAATGGTTAGGATTTTTGGCACCAATTTCTGATATGTTTTCCATACATTTAACGTATACTGAGTAGACGTTAAGAATACGATAATAATTTCATAAATATAATATAATCATCTTAAATCTTAATTTTAATCAAACTTAAATATAAATTGGATTAAAATAAGATTTTAAGGAAAAAATTCAATTAGATTCATTGATTCACCATACTTTTCTTCAATGTATAACGGTTTGAAAAATAAGAATTATAATAATATTATTTAAATACGATAAAGGATATTAAATTATTGAAAGAGTATCTAATAAAATTTAGAATGTAATAGTGGCATCATGCTTGTTTAAGTACTTAGTATCATGAATGTCTTGAATCCTTCTATTGAGACCAGTCATATATCGTATAATTTACATTGATACGAACTATTTCTTGGGAATTAATTCCCAAATTTTCAGTCCTCAAAAATATTTATCAGAAGTGAATCAATGAAAAATATTTACAATTTTGGTGATTTTGTGCAATTAGTACATGATAATATTTACAAAGGGGTAATTAGAGAAAAATAAAATAAATTTTTAAAGTAATTCTTTTGGAGTTCAGGAATATATATTTAACAGATGAAATGATTCAAACTCAATAATAATATTTAGGAAAATTAAGTGGTCGATTTATATCACATATGTTACTTCTTAATTTTCATTTTAGAAAAATAAAGACAATTAATAGTTAAAAAAATAACCTTTAATATTGTTCATCAATTTTTGAAAGGCATTTTTTTTGTTTTCATAAAAAGTATATCCAGGAAAAAAAAATAATTTGAAATTATATTTCAGCATCAGGTCAATGATAAAAATATTTCATTTAAAACGCAAAAAATACATCCCAGTTGTCCATACTCCAATAATTAACAGTAGCAAGGTAAAAAAATTTCATCTTATTTAAAATCTAAAAAAAATACGTACCAAAACTTTAGAGTCAGCGGTTTATCTGTACTATAAATTACCGGTTATGTTCTAGCTTATATGATATTCATAACATTGCTGTATACATAGTATTTGTAAAGATTCTCATCAGTATTTTGTGCTCATATTAACAAAGATATACCTTACAGATATCCTTGTTTACTAATATCTTACTGACATTGGTAATACTCTGTTTTATAGAAAAATATTGAAGATTCAATCATGTTTTTTGCTATAACAAGAGATACATTTTTTAAATCAATCTGAAGAATGTAAACTGACGTGAAAAATGGAATTTCAAATCTATTCTTGTTGTTACTATTACTTCCTGAAACTCTAACAATGGAGCTGTTACTGGAAGTTACAGTAATTGATTGTTTTATCTTCACATTCTTTTAAGTTATCTGCTCATTTGTCCACCAATTCAATTTTTTCTTTGTATATTTTCTGCCGAATACGAAGAACTAACGTGATTTTCTCTCAGAAACTGAAGATTTATTAGTTTTATTTCATGGGTGGCAACATTCTTTAGGAGGCAAAAAAAGTTTCACAATTGTCATTGGTCTTCGGAGTTGCTCAGCGAAAATGGGTTATTAGATCAAAAGATGGAGCAAATAAAATTCATCTTTTGGAATGGAACTGACTGCGGAGAAAATCTTTTGAAGATATCGATTGAATGTCGAATAATTCTTTCTAAATGTAAGAGTTTTCCGGAATTCAATCAATACCCTTATGAGATTTCGATTGAATTCCCAAAATAGAGTCTCAAATATGCGATTGATTTGTTATATAATTATAAATTAAAAA
Source organism: Latrodectus geometricus (assembly GCA_026290005.1). Taxonomy (NCBI): domain Eukaryota; kingdom Metazoa; phylum Arthropoda; class Arachnida; order Araneae; family Theridiidae; genus Latrodectus; species Latrodectus geometricus. The sequence goes on from JAPDSC010152640.1 coordinate 23,294, forward strand.
GATCTGAAATTACTCTCTGAATTAAATCTATTAATCTGTTTTAATAACAAATTAATAGTTTCTACCCACATTCAAAATTTTTAACTATGGTGATATTCAAAAATTGTACCAGATTATTGGATAAGAGAATTCTCTAAGATTATTGCAGAAGAGAATTCTCCATCTTAAATTATAGTAGCAAATACACATAACTTTATATATAGAGATGAATAAAATTTTAAAATTAAACCTTCATAGGTTACTAATGAAAACATTTGATTAAATGCAAATACTTTCCTTTATATTACAGCAATTAAAATTTACTATTGATTAATTCAATTGGATCCAGAACTCTTAAGAATATTTCTTATTCTTTGTAATGGTTCCCATTATTTTCAAATATTTAGTTTTACTCTTGCTTAGTTTTTTATTTATTGTTAATATATTATGATTTCATATGTTCTTCTTTAAAAACATTCATGGACAATATTTTTTTCTTTAAATCACATTCGTTAATGATATCTGGAGCACATAAATATGGTTGTGTTCACAATGTTTTCCAAGGAATACAACCTCTTGAGTGACAAACTAAATCGGAGGATTCTGCTTAGTCCTTACTTCTAAATAAACAGGATGCACCCTCCTTCCGGAAAACTATGGCACACCCATTGAGTGACCTCCTATAAAAATGGCATTAGTTTTTCCCACCTTTGTGCCCAAAGGTCTGTTGTACAAATGCATCAAGAATGACTGGGCAGTAATAAAACGCTTTTGCTGTGTTTTTCTCTCTATTGTTAATATTTTATAAATTATATTTTCTCTTTTCAAACATTCGCAACTATATCTTCCTAATATATTATATTTCACTATAAGCCACTAAGTTGTCTTTAAAAAAATTAATACTAGTCCAATGAACTAAAAATGAGGTCTGCAATTAATTTCTTTGCCCAAACTGTTCTGTTCTTTCACATAAGACAACAATATATCACCCTTCGGGAAAATTTTGCTTTTATTTTTCTATTAGATAAGCGAAACATCTATTTTTAATCGTGGTTGCATGTGATAAATTTGAATTCATTCATGCAATATTGGAGTAGCATGTTTACATTCTTAAAGATGTAATGAGGCACAGAGTTCATCAAAATAAAACCCTACCATCATCAATAGCCTTGAAATTTTCTCTCACTTTAAACTATTTTCAAATTATGATGTCAACATCTGAATGTGAGCTCCCTTTATCTTTTTTATGCTTATCTACTAAAATCTTGATTTTTCTAATGAGTTGATTAAAATTTTATGAGTATTTCTAAATTTTTCTGAGTATGAGTAAAATCTTGATTTTTCTAAAAAGTTGATTAAAATTTTTATGTGTATCAATACAGTGGATTTTTGTGTGAATATAGCAATTTGCCAGTAAATCTTGGAATAATCACTCATTTTCCTACATCAACATTCTGAAACCCTTCTCAAAATCAATAAACTGACTATAATGGTTTTATTTCACAATAAAAATACAAACAGTGGAGAAAATTAACCGTAACTGAAATTAAAAGTTTTATTATTTTTAAGTATGATATAAAAAGATTTGTATGAATATGTTAAAGTGATAGGGTTAATGTGTTTAATTTTTAGTTTTAACTTTCTTCAAAAATTAATATGTTAATCTCCATTATATAAAAAAATTTAATTATAATACAGTGGTGAAAAGATAAATTTTTCCAATGCTTTATGAATAAGTTCAATGGCGTAAGAGAAACTGTTTACGTTTTTAAGTTTTGCCAATGCATATAATTAATCTTCTCGAAATTATTTTGTGGTCTATTTCCTTTTAAGTGTTATTTAAAATGTAGTCATACCTCTTTTTATAACTCCAGATGATTTTTAAATTTTATTTTACAAGTCACATTTAATATTTTAAACCTTAATACTACTTCTTAAGTAATATTTCTGTTAAATAAATTTTCTTTCATTTAAAAGATTTATTAAGGAAATATTTGAAATTTACTATATCCTTTTATTTTTACCATTCTTATGTAAAGCATTCTAAAGCATCCTTCAATAACTTTAACCTTTATTTTTTTTAATTGTAAATTTTTAACCTTTAAATAATAGAGGTTACTTGAAAGCTAAATTGGAAGGATATGTTATATAATTCTTACTACGACACCTACAATATTTCATTTAAATACCTACTTTAATGTTTCATTATTTATTTTTGTATGTGATTTGTAAATTAAATGTTGTTATTTATAGCAGCTGATATATCTTATATTTCCTTAGAAATAATCTGAGCTCTGTTAAGAGATATACTTAATTAAAATTTTATTTCTTTAATACAAACAAAAAGAATTTGATGTTATATGCCATATAACATTCATTGAAATTAATGGTTTTAATTGCTTATAATATTATAAAAATTGAAAATTACATTAACTTTCGAATAAAAAGTCTTAAAATATCAAAAATCGTCTTTGTAGTTCAAAACTGAATCGCTATAACTATAACACTATATACAGAGTAATTCTAAAATATTATTCATACATACAAAATATATAGAATATTCTATTGAATTGTAACATTTCAGAATAGTTTACATAAAGTTAGAATTTAAGAAAGAATTTTAGTTGAAATCAATTAACCGAACTAAAATAGTCCAAAAAATAACTCAAGTGGGAAGACTTGCATCGTATAAGTAAACTTTTTTATAGCGAGTGAGCTGAAGAAATGTATAGAATATAATAATAAATCACTGAACATATTTTTAAATTAAAAATGTCAAATTACAAAAAGTTCTAAAGATATGTTAAGCCATAAAAATCTGAAGACTGATGAATTAATAAATCGTGTATTCAAATGATGCAAAAAATAAGGATGTAGAATTACATATTTCTTAACAGCAGTCGATAAAATAGAGTAATGAGTAAAATCAAAACGAATATCGTTAATTCTATATTCAGGCAAACTCTTTCAAATATGGAATCTGCATGATTTTTTTCATCAACTGTTTTAAGGTTGCTTAATAACTTTTTAATGTTACACTTGATTTGTTTTTAACAGATCTTATTCAATTTCAGTATATGATCTCAAAAATAGAATAAATTTTAGTAACTACGTTTTTTGGTATAGTTCTAAATAGGAAAAATGTGTACTTATTAAATTTAGTTGTCATATTAATTAAGCGATATCATATCCTATTTAGAGAGATCACACACATGGATTTTTTTTATTGATTCACTAATACAAATGGCAAATTTTCAATTCAAAAATTAAGAATGTTTCTTATCTTTTAAATGTTTCTTAATGAGAAATATAAATTGCTTACACATGATTTTTGTTACAACACTTCCAATTTATATTTTAACAAAACTTTAAAAATTAATGTATTATTTAATATTATATATTAGTAATATAATAATATAAGTTATTTAATAAAAGTAAAATTATTTTTAAATTGTTCTTACTTTTTGGATGAACCTCGTATTAGAGAACTACAATCATATATTAATTGAGAGATAACATAAATGCTAGGGAAAAGGACAAAACTTATAAAATGGTATTTAATAGACTTTTCCATGATTTTTTTGACACTTTAATTGATGAAAAAGTTAAAAATGCTTATGTCCACGAAAAAAATTAATATAAACATAGAATGCTAAATACATTAAATGGAAATTACATTTCTATTAGATAGTAAAGGAAAGTTATATTATTTTTACGAATCATTTTCTACATTAATTTATTCTATATTATTTATTTTCTATATTTATGTAATAAGAAAATAATTCAAATTTATAAGAAAAAAGTACATTGTGTTATACGCTTTCATTAATTTAATTGAATTTTAGTTTATTTACATTTGCATTTCGAATTTCTGAAATATCATTGATCTAACAATTAGTCAAATGTAATACGAAATCTGAATTCTTTATTTCTAAAATGTTTACTGAAAACACATTTTAAATAAAAATAAAAAAAAAAAGATTTGATTTTGATTTGAGTTACAGGATAAAATAAGTTTCAAAAACATATACAGATAAACTTGATTCTCAAAATCAGAAATAAAAATATACGTAATTTACAATATTTATATGCACTTTTATGTAAAATATAATCCAGCAAAAACTGACAAATAAATGGCAATTACTATTAAAGTATCTAAACATGTTTACAACGTACACAGATGGAACTTTGAATACTATTAACATATGGCTTGAATGAGAAACAGACGCATTTTTAAATATATTAAAATAATTCCACAATAATATTTTTTCCTGGTACTAAAACATATTTTTCATTTTTATTTATAAAAAGAAACCTAAAAATTTCTTAAATATGAAGAATTTACCTATGCTTCTTTGATTTAAATTATCTAATATATAGAAATTCATTTTTCATTTCTCTCAAATATTGATCAAATGCTTGAAATCTTTACTGCATTTTAAATGATTAAAACGTACAAAATCAAATAAATGTATAAATATATTAATATACAAACATTATGATGCATATACAGAGATCCGTATTATTTTAAAAAATGTTATTTAATAAATTAAATGCAGATTACAAGGCTTTAAATTTTAGTTTTTACATTAAGTATAGTAAATAGTATGATGTATATATAATATTTTATAAGAAAGAAAATAAATCTGAAAGTTTGTATTTTATATCTGCATGTAAAAACAGTTTATATAAAAATTATAAATATTCAAAAATTTAGAAAACGATTAAATCCTGTTTCAGAAAGAAAAAGGATTAATAGTAAAAATTCTCTCAAATAATAACAAAAAAAAATACTTTCAAATACTCCTTTGCATCTCGTTTTGAAGAAGTCATTAAATTTTATGTCCAACTCAAGTCCTCATTATAGCTTTCAACCGACCATAAATATTCATTCATATTTATATCTTGCATTTCATCACTTGAAATATAGACCTCACTACATATTCTATTTATTTAATACGTTAGTATTATTTCTTCCCACAAGATTACGAAATGTTTGTCGAATATTATTAAAAATGTTTGAACAAAACTTAGTTTTCTGTCTTAAGATTTTTCTAACTATTGTCTCATAGAAACCCTTGTTAGTTTCAAATGCATAGTTATACTTTTATCATCTAAAATATCATGATCAATAATTTTTATTTGTATATAGCCATAGAAAGTGAATTCTGTCAGTAATTTAAGGGGTAGAAATATCGCAATACTTGAATATATCTAATTTAATTGAGTTGAGAAATTGATTGTTTTTGTAGCTAAAACATTTAATCATGACAATCCATGACTTTCTCATTGATCAAGTTCATGTAAATTTTAACGAGACTTAACATTTTCTCCTTAGGATATATTAGATACTTGAACTCAAACGAACCATTTCAGAGAAAACAGTAGAGTCAAGTCTGCTGTGGGAAAATGGTTTTAGGATTAAACCAAAATCTGTAAGGGTATGCTACTTCTAATCCCGCTATAGTCATTTTCCTCATTTTTAGCCTAGTACTTACATATAAGAGTGTATGTATTCTACACACACAACTTGGTTGCAAAATTGAAATAATCAAAATAATGTATAAAAATAACTGTAAGATAGAGTTGTAATTTGTACTTACTTATTTTATTGTATGATTAATCCAATCAAAATAGTATGTAACTTTAATTGCAATAATTATATAATAAAAGTAGTCAGTAGCACAAATTATACAATAATGCCCAGCAATGAAATAACAAGTTTGTTAAACCAAAAATTTAAATTTGATATCAGTAGGTTGCCAACAAGACTCTTCCTAACTTGAAATATTAGTTTTTTTGAAAAAATCTTCTAAAAATTTGAATTGGATAAGATATATTGATAAATAATACAATATGTTACTCTTGTCAAAATTTTAAAGTTCTTACAAGTAACTACCGATAACAAAGTAAAAGCAAAAAAATTAAAAGATAGATAAATTAACATTTAGATTGATACAAGAAAGTCAAGCTAGTTAAAGCCTACCCCACGTAAATATGCAGTCATCTTTACACATGTATTTAATTTTTATCTTCCTAATTATATTGACTTTTTAATTTTGCATTATAAAACTATTGAAAATGGATTCTAGTCATCTAAAAATTTTTTAGAATGGATTATGTGTCTACTTTTCTTATAATAGGGTTATTTGGTTGCTTAAAAAATAGTTATCTCAAAATTTCAGTTTTTCTATTTGGAAACCTTTGTTAATTTGGTTTTACTTTATATTGGTTTTTTTATTTTGAATTTTAAAATATTCAGTGTAGCTACTTCAACAAGTCTTTTATTTCACAATCATTTGTAAAATAATTTATTTTTCTCTAACGAAATTGAACAATTGTAAATTTTCCCTTCATAGTTGTATTGATGATTGTTTATATCATTGTTGAGTTCTTGTTTGGATTGCTTTGTTAGTAGATAGATTTCCTAATGAACGAAAATTAAATCCTGTTTAAAATATGTAATAACATGTTTCACATATTTTGCTGAGGTCCTGCATTCTCTAGTACGTATACTAAAGATGATATGGCTCTCATGTTATAATATTACTTGGCCAGACTGAAGTTGCGCAAACAGGTGTAGATTGGAACATTTACAATTATCTACTTTACAACTTTGTTCAACATCAGATTTTTTGAAGAATTATTTTAAACCCCAATCTCTTAGTGTTAAAATATACGAAATCCTCTTTCCTTAAATGTGCACTTGAGTGAAAAGTAAATTTGTATAATATGATGAAAAATTTCGTGCAGTTCTCAAACAATCATATTATCAACCACTCCGCATAGCACAGTTGTATCTAATATACAAATGTTACCAATCAGACACACAATAGAGTTATCATGAAATTCACTCTATTTTGCAGTAAGTAAAATCATCTACACATTATAAAACATGAAAAAGCTAGGCAGTTCTAAGAATTTCACTGTAAATTATCTTCAATTTATTTTTGCTTGAAAAAGACGACTAATATTACCTTGAAACTTGTCATGACGAATAATTTTAACGACGATTTCCCTCTTCTCTGATTTTGTACTTTTCATGCATATCTGTTAAAAGATACTTCGTTTTATTTTTCAAATTTTCTTCTTGAAAGAATTGGCATAACTATGCAATAATCTTCTGCAGTTGGGTGTAGATTATCTCAGAGCATCAAAGTCCTAAAACAAATTTGCCAGTTCCAAGGTAGAACCTGGAGGAAAATTTTTGCAAGTATCTCTGGTTGAATAAACCAGGAAACTTTTCCTTTTATACTGTTGTTTCCAATGCTCGGTTACTAGGGTTCTCTCCTTTCAGTTACTACAAGAGGTAGAAAGGAGGGCACCACTTTTAGAATGGAGGCACTCAGTGGATGCGAAACATGATCCTGAAAATGGGTGGGTCTTCGTAACTTAGAAGTACTGACCAATCAGAAGATCTCCAGATTTAGCTTGCTATTCAGATATCTTTTCAGATAGTGGACATTCTTACCAGGACATATTTTACTTGTCCCAGCCGGTATTAATAAATGTGATGAATCTTCAATTGGGTTAGGAATCGAACTCACTGTTTTCCTTTAATATGAATGATCCCTAACCAACATTTCTACTGCAGTCATTTTCTGATACATCAAAAGGGATAAGGACTTATTGCTAATATTTCTCATCTATAATTTTAAGTTTATTTTTGTCAAAAAGTAAACATTTTTGCTTCAAATTTCATCATAAACGTAACTATTTAAATAATAATTTGAGAATAACACTAGACGGTTATTGTTAAATCTGTACGAAAATAATTTTTTAAAGAGTCAAGATTATTCTTAGATGTGTGCAAGTTTCATGTGCGAATTGAAGAGATGAATCACATCGGAAATATGAAATCAAAAATCTAAATGAATTTCTTATTTTATTATTGTGTCTTTTATAATATACACTGGTGTGCAAAACTTAAGCAACAGGTGGTTTTTCTGCCATAACTCCGCGAGAAATGATCTGAAGGACGTGAAATTTTGACATGAGACACATCATTCTGTACTTAAAGGATGACGAAAGCATAGTTGCACAAAAGTGAATAGAATGCATGCTGTATGGAATCAAACAAAAATAGGTTTTATTGAACTCATAGTATCCCTGCAAAAGATCATCTGTCCAAGAGGAACAATAACAAACAGATGTCCTTAGTATGGGATGTGCCCTCCCCTTTACTGAAATGGTTGCTTCGCACCGTCTCCCCATACTCAGCACCAGATTGTCCAGCAGTTCTTGCGGTAAGAGTGCCCATTCCTCAATCAGCATCTATTTCAGTTGTTGCGTGTTCCCCAGGTGATGCAATCGTGCCGTAATGCATCTCCCCAAAGCATCCCACACATGGATTTAAATCAGGAGAGTACGCTGGCCAATCAATTCGGGTGATGTCTTCACTTTCCAGTAGCTGCAGCATGAGTCCGATGTGGCCGTGCATTGTAATACATAAAAATGAAATCTACTCCGATGGTACCTCGGAACAGACGCACATGGGGAAGGATTACCTCCTGACAGCAGCTATCTCCGGTTACAGAGCCTCTGTCGAAAACGTGGACTCAGTCAGCCCAGTCAGCATAATGCCTCCCCAGACGAGAACTCCAAGACCACCATAACGGTCTCTTTCCGTTATGTTACTGGGATGAAACTTTTTCACAATCTCTCTCCAAATCAACTGGCGTTGAGAATCGCTTGTGGCACTGAAACGACTCTCATATGGGAAGAGGACGTTACTCCATTGATCAGATGTCCAGTTTTTGTGCACTTTTCACCTCTAAACGGTGCCACCGATGGCGAGTTGTCAACGCAATTCAGTGTTCGGGACGGCGAGCGGAAAGGCCACTTTTGTGAAGGCGTCTGACCACAGTAAACTGCGACACTTGTCACCCCGTTGTTGTACATAGTTGCTGAGAAATGGCGCATGCAGACTGGTTTCGAGTTTTTTCACCTGCAGAATTGGCCAGTGTACTCCTCTGATTTAAATCCCATAGAACTTGGGGAGGCTTGGGGTGTTTTGGGGAGAGGCATTGCAGCACTATTGCATCCCCTGGGGAACACGCAGCAACTGAAATAGATGCTGATTGAGAAATGGGCAATCTTACCGCAAGAACTGCTGGACAATCTGGTGCTGAATACGGAAAGACGGTGCGAAGCAACCATTGCAGTAAGGGGAGGCTATATCCCATACTAAGAAACATCTGTTTGTTATTGTTTCTCTTGGACAGATGATCTTGTGCGGGGATACTATGAGTTCAATAAAGCCTATTTTTGTTTGATTCCATACTGTATGCGTTGTATTCTTTTTTGTGCAATTATACTTTCATCATCCAATAAGTACAAAATTGATGTGTCTCATGTCTGAATTTTATGTCCCTCAGATGATTTCTCGGGGAATTATGGTAGAAAAACCACCTGTTGCTTAAGTTTTGCACACCAGTGTAATATGAATAAACATTTTAAAATTAATTTTTATTCATACTATATTATAAAATGCCTAAGTATAAAATAAATAAATTCATAATAATAAATTCATTAATAGTTCTTATATTTATATTTTATAATAAGATTTATTTTTATATTTTATAATAAGAGAATTTATATTGATTTTATTTTAGAAAATAAGAATAAATTTATTTCTTATAGTGCTATCAGTGTATTTTTCTTCTGAATAAGAATAATTCCATATTTATTATGGATTTAAGCATTTCTCTTTCTTCATACAGAATACAATCACTTGTAAGTAAAAAGATAGTAGATTATAATGATTTATTTACTATAATGACATTTTTAAAGCACCTTTGCTTTTACAGCAGAATCTCAGAAACTGCATTCAGCATATTAATCTTTCTGTGTCCTTAATATAATGAATACAATTATATTTATACCAAATATAATCAATGTTATTTGATTCCGATTCTCAAATGAAATCCACCATCAAGCCATTTTTTCACTTGCAACCTTATTTTTGATGAAAATTAGACATAGCATTTAATAAAAATAAGCTGTAATTGCCTTAAGAGGACACCCAATAACAATAAAACGAAAAATGTCTGTTCAATAACAAATTCATAGAAATAATAAGAATAAATTCTGATAAAACTGTTTAACAACAGGAGATTTAAGTTAAATTTCTGATTTTTACTTACATTTTTACTGTAGTAGATTTTCCTAAGTTAATTTTTATCCTTGTAAAGCCATTGTGTACCTTTAAATAATAGTTTATACGTGGTTTTATAAAATATAATATCTATGTCATTTTCTATGAACTGTGTTTTAAGTAATAAAATTATAAGGTAATCTTCAGTTACATTAAAATTGCCTTAAATAAGACATTTATATCTACTAATTAAATATTTAATAGAAATTAACAGAAATCCAGATTAATTGAATATTAATTTTGAATTAATAATTGAACATCGAACATTTAACTTTCTGAATTGCAATTTTCATTAAAACTGAAAATTTAAAAATCAAAAATCTTATTATATTTTATTTACGTAAAATTTAATCAGAAGAAAATGAAATGTGTTAATTACTTACACATTCTAAAAAATGGAATAATAAATAATTTCATGTGCGGGAGTATGTGTGGAACACAAAGGGAAGCATTATCTATCAAATAATTTTTAGATATTCAGTATAAGGTACTTGGAGTTTGTATACACATATATCAAATATATATTATTCAATGATTATAACATGGAATGCAATCTAAAATGCATGCAGGTACCTTACTTAATAATTAGAGCGAAATAGATTCTTCAATTTACCTCTTCCTTTTGAAACCCACTAATTGAGCATGAATAGATTCTATTAAAATGGCAACTTATGGGGGAGTAAAAAAAGGATTTTCTCACATCTGGTTATAAAAGTTCAACCTAACTTACATAAAATTCAAGATTATAAAATAATTATATTCACATTTTAAAATTCATCACTATCAATCAAATTAATCTTTTACTCATTCAAGTAAGTTAATATAGTTAAAACATGTAAATCTAATATACTTTTCTATTCAACTTCATTTTGTTTTCTACCATGCTTCTTCATAATTCTAAAGTGAAAAAGCAAATATTGAGTGGTATTGGATTTTTTCTAAGAATGTGTTTATATAAATGTTCTAATCTATTAACATATTTGCACACAAAATAGACTACAATTAGAAAAACCTTCAGTTTATTTAATAACATAAAATCTATAGTCTAATTGTTAGAAACTACGCATTTTATAAATAAGAATTCCAAAAAAGGAGACACTGGCTATCAATAAAAATATAATCATAGGAGGGATGTAATTTTTTTAATCTAATGTGAAATAAATATATCTGAGATAAAATATGTTTATTGGTTATACATATTGCGTACATGTAAATTATATATACAAATATCATTTTTCTCACAAGAATTCTCTTTTATTTTTCAAATAACATTGATGTACAAATGCATGATACATCAGGTAGAAAATTTATAATTTTCAAATGTGCATATATTTTAGTAACATTAATTAGTGTTTATATATAAATATAATATGTCCTATGATAAGATACAGTAAGTAGAGGGATTCCAGTTTTAAATATAAAAATTACAAAGCTGTCAATAGCTTGATTCGAGTGTCATGTAAAATGAAGGTGAATACTTGTAAATCAGCGACACAAAAAGCATAAAGCTCAAATGAAAAAACATATTTTAAATTAAGATACTTACTAATTAGGAATCATTTACTGCAAATTAAAAATTAATAGAGCTTTCTTGTATAGGAATACAGACGAGGGTAAAAGGTGAAATGTCTTGTCTCTTGGAACAAAAGTAGAGGAGTTCCCAGTTTTTTGCCTCAATTTGTTACAGTTGCATGCTTTATTTTGCTTACTGGACATGATTATTTATAGAAGCATTTACATCATTTCAGAGTTAATATTCGGTTTGTAGTCCTCAATGTCACCAGAATGGATATGGATGGTGACTACCTCATACACTGCCCCATTGTTTTAAATTTTCAATTCTAAGTACGCTAATTTCAATTCATTTTATGATTCATCATCTTGGACAACTCGTCAACCAATTGTTGTGAGGCCAAAGGCAAGCATAGGACAAAACAATAATACATAATCAAACAGATGAACAAAAAAATTTACTTCTCAAAACTTGCAGCAAAGTAATAATGTGGAAAAAATCATCTACCAATTTTGGACTTCAGCATTAAAAAGTAAATTAAGATCTAACTAAATCCCTTCAGTATTATTTCCCATAATTTTTCTTTTTTCACCATTCTTCTTTAACATGAGATTTCTTGGGAGGTATTTTTCAAGATAGAAAGTAAATAATACCAACTGCATTTAAGCAAATCTGTTTATAAGACCAGTCCTCAGATTGAGCAAAAAATGAAGAAATCTTCGATGAATAATAACAAATATAAGTTTATATAAATAATTTTAACTTTCAAAATAAAATTAACAAGATTTACAAATTTTGATATAAATAATAAAAATTAAGAATTTTTATATTTAAAATTTCTTAATATAATTTAATTTATAAATTTGCTAACTTGCTTTGAAATATTATTCTATAAAAATTAGGTTAGCAAATTTTCGAACGCGTTTTTAATGAGTAAACATTCTGTAGCATTATCGAATATTCGTGAAATCTATCTAATTATTTAATAATTTATGTAAATACAAAAAAACAAAAAATTGTAACAAAAATTACAAAATAGTCAAAATAAAGTGTACAATAATTTATTCAAATTTTTTATGAAATTTTATAAATTTAAAAGTGTAATACAAAATTTAAACGAAAAATTTGCAAATTATTTCTTTAATATTATAAGATTTTTAGCTGTCAATATTTCCAAAATATTTGCATCATTATCTGTGAATAATTTCCATTGTTTAACACAGGAAAATAATAGATATCAATAAGAATTTTCAGGTTTTAAACAATTTTTTAGGAGACGCATTAATAAAAACATATTTTAATGCATATTTTACAAATTCATGCGCAAATAATGACTCTCAACAATTCCATGAAATCTTGTTGTCAAATAGCATTTGTGTCATTAAGATTTTTAATATAAATTCCAAATTTGAATTAATTAAAAGAATTGATATTAGAAATCAAATCTTTAGTTTTTGAATTTTTTTAAACCTAAAATTTTTTATTGAAAGGAAATCGGAAATGAACTGAAATAAAACTATATATTTCATCATTTTTTCTGAATGAACAATAAATCTAAACTATTTACATTAAATTTAAAAAGGCATGAGTTTTCATAAAATCCGTTAAATTGCTAAAAGAAAAGAACATACTAAGACTCAAAATAATTTTTCAAAGTAACATAAATTAAAGTCTCAAATAAAGAGAGCCTTGAAGCTTGCTGCTAAAACTACATAGGATATCAATAGTCCTAATGAATTGCATATCATGATTTTACTTAATTTCAATAATCCCCATGTTGTCATGTGTATTACATCTTCGTTGATAACAAAGTTCAAACTCATTAGAAGTTTTAGGTTGTCTATTGTACAACCATTTGTTTCCAATAATGTCTTTTGGTACATGAGCCGTAAATCTTCTTGTAAGCCCTTCATTGAATGTGGCACATTTGAAGCACACAGTACAATGGCAATGACTGATGTTGAGTTTAACGTGAATGTTAAAAATAATTGAAAGATTGCAGTTATTCCTGGTAAAGATAACCATGCAAATGCTATGTAAGCAGAAGAGAAGAAATTTATCAGGTGAAAACAGATTAATAAGAACACAATCCGAGAGAAAGTTGATTCGAAATCTTGCACAACCGAATAAAATAAGCGCCATTGTCTAATGTACCATGGAATTGAATCAAATGGATCACTGATAGGACACGTCAAACTGCTAAACAATCTAGAAATTTTCAAAGTCATTATGCAATATGTTATGGTCAGTATACTTGGTAACGTAAACTGCTCAAGAAAAGAAAGAAACAAACAAACAGGAAGTATGAAAAGATATATTTCTCTTGGTAGTAAATATCCAACCAGCCATAAATTCAGTGCAAAATCATTTCTTGAACGTATGACATTGTAATATTTTAAAACAGTGCACAAGATGGGGTAAATTACCAGCAGTGTTACAACGATAACTATAAAAAATGAGCTACTTTTGCTTTGTTTTAGGTGTAAGCGACATAAGGTTTTTAAATGCATAATTAATATAATTATTTTCTTTCTATTTCTGTAAATAAAGTAGTAGAGATATAGAGATATTGAAGATGTTGACATGCCAAAAAAACAAGCTCTGCAATTCAAACCAAAATTTCCAATTCCTCTTCCGAAAATAATTATGTTACAAAAGAAACTTACTATCATAAAAACTTTGAATAAATAATAGCATGGATTGCATTCCTGTTTCTTGGATTTGATAATTACGCAGTACTTACTGCGCATAATTAAGCAGCATAATATTTTCTCTAATATATCCAATTCTTTGCTTTTAATAAATTTTTGGCTTCGATCTTGTTGATTTTGTTTCTTTTCAATGTCCAATTTTATAGGTAAATCCCTGGTTATTACAATTTTTTTAAACTTTTTGACCATTTTTCTTGAATTTTTTTTACAATCTACATGTAGAAGGTTAGAAAATCCTTAGTTAAATCTTATAGTTGAATAAAATCTCCAATTTCATTTCTATTGTGATTCAATATTCTTAGTTACCACTTCTCAAAATAAAATGTTATTATAATTCCTCAATACAAATTATTGTTTCCTTGAATAATCTTTAAGTAATTATTACTGAAAGTTTTGATTAAAATAATGGGACATACATAATGGAAATACATTACTTTCAATAAATCAAATATATCATTCACAAAGCATTTATTAAAAGTAATTTAATGATTCAATAATTCTAAAAAAATCGTTTATTGTCGTTGAGGATTTTCAGAATAAGTAATTACCGTGTTAAAGTTTAGGATAAGTCCATAAAGGTTTCCTAAATTCAAATATGTAACATTACTTATAGAAATTTATTATTCTATCTTTCTAATATAATTAAGTAATAAATAATTCATATAAAATAATTTAGTATGTGAATCATTTATTACTTAATTAGATTTTTTATTTTGAGTTTTTGATCATAATAAATTTATAAAATTGATTACAGTCTCTTTTGTCAAACTAATAACTTATCTTCATAATATTTTTAAATAAAATCTAAATGTATGTATTATTTTTCTTGGTTATAAATATTTATTAAATCTTAAAAAAATGAAAGTTGTTTTAATGATTACTTCTGGATGCTATTAAATAAGACATGTAATAGCTGATTAAATTATTTTTCAATATATTTTAGAATTATTGCAGTGTGGAGTATCATCCTCATACATACATACATAACTCGTTAAATTCAAATGGTAGCTTACAGTGTGCTTAAACATATTATAAAATACATCAAGCTATTGAAAATTATCAGAACCTAAAGGCATCAAATTTGAATAAGGTTAGTAAATGTATTCAAGTTATTAAAAGTACACGCAATCATTTTTTGTAAGCAAAATTTTCATTTTAAATATTTCAATAAAGTATGATTTATTCTATTATCTATAAATATTTAATTATTTATTGTGATAAATTAAGATGGATACTGTAAATATTAAGTAACTTATAAAAAATTTAAAATCTAATTACAAAAATGTCAGTAAAAAGCACTAAGAGTTTAAAATAAATAAAAATTTATATATATTTTTTCTAGCAACTTTCAATTTATATTTGTAATTTAAGAGGGTACAAGATAACTTTTTTTCTTAGAGATAATATTTTGTCCTTATAGAAACAGTGATCAAAATTTTATGAAAAAAATTCATACCCAAGCATGTTGTACTGTGAAGCAAAATCATGATATAGAAGAAGCTACTAAATGAACAAGTTAAAAATGTTAAAATTATGAATGACTATTAGATTGCAAGACATAAACCGTATTATAATGTTTAATAAGTAACTTAAAAGCATTAATAAAACTAAAAAAGTAATAGTAATGTTTATAAGTTATATAGCATTCACAGTATTATTAATAAATATAAAGTTTATTAATAGTCCATTTGTAGTTCTTATATATTTTGTAATTTAATGAGCTAATTGTAAGATGTAAAACTCTTAGTGTGACACGGTAGACAAAGTATAAAAATAAAATAAGAAAATAGATATAAAAATGTATATAAATGTTTATATGAAAGCAAAAACTTGTATAGATTTTACATTATATAAGTGCCATATTTTACAAATTTTCAATTTTTACATATTGAATTAGAAAGTTACTTTGAAGATCGCAAATAAAGTTATCTTTAGATCTTCTGTAAGTAGTCAAGAGATACTCAACCCCATCCACCACAAATCCATTTTTCTGGAATTCTTGAGCTTATCAAAAATGAAATCTCTACAGATCATGAATATAGACTACAAACTGATTATTTGATGGTAAAATTGCATTAAGCAATAAAATGCATATTATATAAAAGTGTGGATATGTTTTACTAAAAAAGTGATAATCTTGTTTACTATCATACATATACATTTTATTAAAAATTTTCAGTATGTTAAATTAATACAAAAATTAAAACAAATATAAATATCTATAAGTAATTTGTTTCAATTTACTTATATAACATTATTAATGTAAATATTATGTATTTTACAAATTATAGTAAAGTAATACAATATGTTAAAATATATCTTAATTTTTCAATGTAATAATGTATTCAAATCAGTGCATATATATACTTGTACTTGTATGTATGTATGTATAGTTGAAATATTTTTAGAGACTTAAATTAATATTAAAATGAGAACATCTAATACTGTTATACTTTAATAAACAGAACGAAATGGAAGATGGAATAGAGTACCAACACAGCTTCTTCATGGGAGGTTGACCATGATGGTACAAAGTATGGCTTTTTTGTGTCTAAACTAAGCCATTACACCCTAAAATCATACTAAATCATAAAATAACACAATGTATATTAAACCAATATAT
Source organism: Latrodectus geometricus (assembly GCA_026290005.1). Classification (NCBI taxonomy): domain Eukaryota; kingdom Metazoa; phylum Arthropoda; class Arachnida; order Araneae; family Theridiidae; genus Latrodectus; species Latrodectus geometricus. Next base: position 40,276 of record JAPDSC010152640.1, read on the forward strand.
AAAATTAAAGATAAATAATCAGTATATAAGTTATAAAAGAAATATCAAATGTTTCCAAAGTAACATGAACAAAAAAGCCGTTTTTTTAACCTCAAATCTAAACGATGAAAACCTCCAAATTAAGTAAAATTATATGACTAAGTGTAAACACTATTGGCATTTTCAAGTTTTCTGAAAGATATTAAAGGCTTGGTTGACCTTTTCTTTAAACTAAATTCTTCTTCTTTTTAAACTACGCTTAGCTTCACTCTTATAAGTAATATACTATTAGTCAAATAGCGTTTAATGATATTGGTTAAAATATTATTTAGTAAAGTGTTTACTAATCTTCTAATTTGTTTCCTAATGTGTTATTTAAAATATTACATAATAAATAAATTCTATTTAAAAATTAAAAATTACGTTTTTATGTAATTTAAGGTAATATCAGAATTCTAAAATCATTAACTAATTTGCTTTAAAACTGAATTCATTTGTTTTAACATAAGTAATAGTATTATGTATTATATGTTCTTTTATGTCAATATAAATATGAAAAAATTCCTATTTTAATTTATTATTTAACTAATTTTAATTCTTCAGGATAAATATCCCTATAAGATTCATCAAATTCTAGGAAATTAAAAATTATAAAATCATCGATATATGTATAGGCAAATGGCATCTGAATAATGTATGACATTTCGCAATAATGTAGAAATAGATCTGCTATAAAAAACTTGAAAATTTTGATCCTTGAAAAATATTTTTAACC